>LOJH01005150.1:23735-34476 GCA_001685095.1 Ellobius talpinus | reverse complement strand
TGATGGTGGTGGTGATGATGATGGTGGTGGTGATGATGATGGTGGTGGTGATGATGATGGTGGTGATGGTGGTGGTGATGATGATGATGATGTGGTGGTGGTGGTGATGATGAAGTTAATGACTTGTGAGTAGTAGAAAGATGACAAGAGAAGGGGTGGGGACAGGGGGAGAGAGAAGAGGTGGAAAGAGGGTGGAAAGTACAAACCAAACCAGCTCTGTGTGTGTAATCTCCTCCCACCCCTAAGCATGGGCACTCGCTGGTTCCCTTCAGCAAGGCTCTGGCTGCTGACCAGTGGCTGACTCCAGGACAGACTGGCCTTGACTTGCAGGGCCCTTGACCCCTTGTCTCTGAGATTCCTTCAACACCTGACAAGAGGCTGTGTAGCTATGACAGGAGCCTATTGTGGGTCCCACCAAAGGACAGCAAAAAGCAAAAGTGGTCCAGACCTAGAGAAGTCCTTCTCCCCCCACCCCGCCATGGCCATTTTCAGGAGAATGCACATGGGTACAGCCTGTCAGAGAGGCCCTAGTTTGACAGAGTGAAACTTTATTTCACACATAAAATCTTCTTTTGTAAAATGTATTTTTAAAATATATTTTATCCACACTCCCACTGTCCCCCTCTTGCTGATCCCCATCTCCCGTGTTTTAATGCTCCATACATGTATTCTATTACTCTTATGCCCGCCCCTCCTTTTAGATCTCTCCCTCCCCTCATAGTCTCCTTTCTATATTCATGTCACACACACGAGTATGTGTGTTCAAGCACATATGCATGAATGCACATGCGCATGAACACACATGCACATATGTGTGTATGTGTGTGCGCACACACACACGTATATACTGAGCCCTCATGTGAGGGCAAGCAGCTGACTCTTCCATCTAGTTTGCCGTAGAGACAGGCTTCAAAGTAGTCATTCAAAGTTAGCGTTCAGCAGCCTCATGGTTCTGGAGGAAAGTTCGTCAAAACTCAAACAAACTCTGGCTCAAAACTCCCACAGAAGCAAAGCCAGGCACAGAAGGGAAAGGCCGTTCTTTGCGTTCTGATTTGATCAGAGCTTCCTGAAGCCCATCAGTTAAAAAAAAAATGCACACATTAAAAATGTCAACCTAAATTGTAACTCCCTAGAGTAAAACATTTTTTTAAAAGTGAAAAAATCTCTTGTTTGAATTTAATCCAAACTGATTGAGCTGATTTGAAATGCCCTCACTAGGAACTCATTTCCACTCTCTCCACAGCCCTGTGTCTGTGCCTGACAACGGTTTCTGAGAGTCCTCTCGAGGCAGATATGTAATCTATGCTTGCAAACATCGGCTGATAGGAAGTAATTCCAACCACACGGGCGGGACTGCACACAGACAGTGTCCCAGAGACACCCCAGGCAGACAGAGAAATGCAGTAAAGAAACAGACGTGGATGGAGAGAAGAACCAATTGAAAGCCCTGGAGCTGAAAAGTCAATAGGCCAGAATGAAAAATTCACCATTCATACAGAGTGCCACTTCGTGTGGTTGGTGCCCCTAGGTCAGCTGTGGTCCGAAGATAGTAACCGGAAAATTCCAGAAATAATTCATGGCCCCAAATAACTTGTAGCACCGTATATTCTGATTGTCTTAAAACATGCACACTGTGTCTCCCTGAGGGGACTTTACCACACGTATGTCTGTGGTGGGAAACGCAACACACCTAGGGTTCCAGTCCAAGTTTCTGGGACCCACCTAGGATCCTTAGCCACATCCACAGAGGACAACGAGGCAAATGGCAGGGGTACTCTTCCCCATCCTGACTACCTCCCAGTCCCTCCATAGCATCCCTCCACACCTGTGGCATCCCCCTCCAACAGAACGCTCCTCCCAAATCAAAAAAAACAAAACACATACACACACAAAAGCCACCTTGCTCCTCTGTCTTTCCAACAAGCTCGCCATTCACCCTAGCGGCACGGGGCGTCAGGCAGTGTACCGGTTAGTCCAATGGGCCACACCTGCAAAAACCTTCATTGCGATGTGTCATTGGTCTAGTTCAAGGCCTCTAGCACGCTACCATCACTGTGCGCTCAACGAAACTCCTCTCGGATGTCCCACTGTTGCCCCAAGTCACGGCGATCCTGCGGTTATTGTTGTACGGGACCAGTCCCTTCGGTCAGTCCACTCATAGATGTGGTCGATGTTAGGGTGGGCCAACCCTAGGCCCAGGATGTGGGGCTGTCTGCTAGCTGAGTTCATCAGTCTGGGTCACCGGGACCCCTCCCCACCCCGGGCCATGCCTTTGGGGCCAGCTCTCCCACACCCACGTCTTGACACATCTTTGAGTCGGGGAGACTGTCTTTCTTTCCCTGAGTGCAGGGGCCAGCTCTCCCATCAAACAGGGTGAAGCCAGCTCTCTGGCAGCAGGCGCTTCATGCTGCTTATTTATGTTGAGATTTGTCGTCTACAGGAAGAAAATGTCAACCCCAGCGGGGCAAGCCTGGCTCCCGTGGCTGTGCTCCTCCCTTCTTTGCTCCACACACAGCAACTCTCGCTGACATCCTCTCAATGCCCCCTGGACACTTGTGCGGGCCTCCCTGTCCCGTGCGGATGACATTCCTCCAGTGGAAGGGCACATGATCACAAGTCATGCCAAATGTCCCGGTGATAACGGCTACAAGGACAAATGAGGGGCACAGAAGGAGAGACACGAACTCAAGACCAGTTAAGTTACAGTCGCGCTACTCCGAAAACCACCATCCGGTCCTGGACTTTGAGGTGCTTGAACTCTGAGGGTGTCAGCCAATTGGGTGAGAGAAGAGAGGCGGGACAGCAGGGACCCGCTGCTCGGCCTCCTGAGGCTTCCTGGCTCCGGTTCCCAGAAGCCCCGCCCCACACTTCCTCATCCTGGCCTGAGATGTGGCACCCACTCCAGAGGGCTGAGCAACCTTTCTAAGACTGGAAAAGTCAGTGGCTGTCCCTCCCCCAGCCAGGAGCGAGCCTGCTGAATGCTCCCTTCCTGGGGTAGCTAGTCCAAGGGCTGGAGATACTCCCTGCAGCGTTTTTCTTGTTTTTCTTGTTACCAGTTAATAGTCCATTAATTGAAAATTGTGTCCCCTAGCCAGGTACGAGGCAGTGGGGGCTCAGCAAGTGCAAAGGCCCTAAGACAGTATACCTGGAAAGTGTGACACGGTGCCAAGGAGCAGAGCCCAGCAACACAGGAACAGGATAGAGAAGCTGGCTGGCAGCCCTCCTTGTTCTCTTGCCTAAGGGCAGGGCTCCTGGAGAATTCAGCAGAAACAGAACTGAAGCAAACACCTTTTTGGGTTTCTCACACTCACAGTACACACCCGCTGGTATCCTTGGCTTAATGAAAGAATCAAAGATAAAATTGTCGAACTGGTAACACTCAAACTTTGTATCCCAACTTTTGATTACACGACAGTTTTGTGATACTTGAAGCTAATATGATAATCAAAGGGGTAGATAAAATAGTCCGCCCCCAAGGTGGCCCTGCAAAGCTGGGTCGTGTGCAGCGCAGACAGACGGGTTACCCTGGCGGTGGTGCCTTGGCTACTCAGTGTGTGGGGGTGCACATGCGTGAGAACACAGGCGTGCTTAGCTCTACGTATGTGTGTCTGGCTGGCTGGTTTTTAAGCAGGCTCTCCTGTAGCCTCTACTGTCTGGGAAGTTGTAACCCGGGATGACCTTGAACTCCTGATTTTTCTGCCTACCCCTCTTCAAGTTCTAGGACTACAGCCATGAGCTGACCATGCCCAGCAGTCCTCCTGCCTCTGCCACCCCACTTCTGGGATCATAGGTGTGGACAACCACATTTAACTTTGTCTTTACTTTGTTCATGGTCTCTGGATCAAAAGAATCAGGGGATAAAGGTCAGGGGATAAAGCCTGATGGAGCCTGACTAATAAAATCTCAGACAGATGTTGGGGTTCAATCTGAAAGATCGAAGAAGCAAAGCAGCCAACCATTAGAGAGTTCTTACCTCTATGAAATCTTCAAACTGGAAAGAGAGCAAGCTCTTGTCTCATCCCACCTTATATTCCGTTCTAGTGCTGGGATTAAAGGCATGCACCACCACTGCCTGGCCTCTATGGCTGACTAGTGTGGCTAGCTTGGCACTCTGATCTTCAGGCCAGCTTTATTTGTTAGATCATAAACAGAATATCACCATACATGGCATGGAAACCTGAGGACCAGAGTTCAGATCCACAGAATTGATGTCAAAGCTAAGCAGGTGTCACAGTCATCTAACACCCCAGTCTGTCACCCCAGTCTTCAGGAGGCAGACCCAGAGAATGTCCAAAACAAGAGATTAGCTAGACTAGGCCCTGAGCGAGCTCTGAGTTTAACTGAGAGACCCCACCCCAATAAATAAAATGGGGAATGGTCAAAGACGACACCTGATGTCACCTTCAAGTCTTCCCATGTGTGACCACACACATGCAAATACTCATACATGCATGCATGCCTACCCAACATACATCTACATCACCACTCCCAGAAAAGAAGAGCCAAGTGAAGTGAAGACAAATCCAAGAAGCTTAATAAGCAAGTGTTTAGGTAACTGATGTCTGAGACCAAACAGGACAATGTCTTGCTTACCAGCTCTGACACGCTGTCTGCAAAATGGACCAATTATTAACCTGGTGGTAGATCTTGTTTGCAAGAACTCAGCACATTAAGCTAATTTTTTTCTACATTTGATGTGGATTGTTTCCTGTCAGGATCTTCATAACTGTGATTATTGTATTGCAACAAATGCTGAAGTTGAATGCCTCATTTACAATGTATTTTTATTGCTATACCGGGATTCAAAAGAATCCATCAAAACCTCTCCCCTTTCCAAAACACACATTTTCATTTTTAAAATTTCCTGCAGTAATACTTTCTCATAAACTCTTGTACCTTTTATTCTCCTATTGAGCTGTGAAATAGCATGAGTCTGGTTTTGCTAAAATAAATATGTTCATGAGGCGCTGGAGAGACAGCCCAGTGATTAAGAACTCTCACAGCTCTTCCAGAGGTCCTGAGTTCGGTTCCCAGCATCCACACTGGGCAGCTCACTGCTTAAGTGCAACTCCAGGAGATCTGACAGGCCCTCTTCTGGCCAAAGCACACCTCGCACTCATGTGCACATGGCATCCCCCACATGCACACACACACCTGGCTCTGTCCCGTCCGCACATCCTGTCATCTGTACTTCGGGTTTATGCACTGTTGGGAATTGAACCCAGGACCTCATGCATGCTGGGCAAATACTCTACCAACTGAGCCACATCTCCTGCTTCATCTTCTCTTCCCCCCAGAATCAAACTTTGACTTTCTGATGACACCTGTCCTGACAAACTCCAGAGTAGCACAAAAGACATAGACTGGATACTCAGGGCCAGGATCAGCCCTGGGTCCAGCCATTGTTTGGATGTCACTTTATTAGCCAGTCCTTTAGGGATTATGGCTAACTGTGACTTTAAAAGTATTACCTGATTATAAAATGTAGGGGTTGGAACAGGGCTACTGCTCAGTGGGAAGGAGTGCTTGTTGTAAAAGAAGGAACAGCTGACTTCAGATCCTCAATAGCCACATGAAAAGCCAGATTATGGTTGCACGTGCCTTGTTGGAGGAAGTGTGGCCTTGTTGGAGGAAGTGTGGCCTTGTTGGAGGAAGTGTGGCCTTGTTGGAGGAAGTGTGGCCTTGTCGGAGGAAGTGTGGTCTTGTTAGAGGAAGTGTGGCCTTGTGGGGGTAGTCTTTGAGGTCCCAGAATTTTCCCAACTGGGAAAAGTGGAAAGAGACCAAAGCTGGTGCATTAAAAACGACGTTTTCGACTCTTAACAAAGCCCCACACCCATGTTTTAACACCAGTGATCACAGCTATCAAAGGGCCCAGCCAGCCAGCCCCTTGGTTGTATTTACAGAATAATGTCATATTTTGCCTCCACATCTATTTTGCAGACATTTAAACCGATACAAAAATTTTAGATGGCAAGGAAAAAAATGTGTGAAATATACATATTTTCACACGACATTAAGGGTTTTGCATGAAGGAAAATGTTTAGGGATTATAATTCGAAAACGTTTGATCTCTTTCTGTTTCAGACTGTGTTCGAGATATCAGCTATCACGTTAGAACCTAGGCCAGATGGGATGCTGTAAGTCAGCCCTGACACACTGTATTGCCAGGGTTCTGTCTTGTAGTTGTACAGGGTTTGGGTGGGAGGGAGCTGATCTCAATTGGACGTTATTTTAACTGTATTTTACTGATGACGGACAAGTGTGTAGTGTATGTAATAGGTTTCTGCCAGCCCCCCTCCCCCAGAATAACTCTGTCTGCTGACACAGTAGGCCGGATCAAGCTGAATTAAAAAGGTGTAACAACAGGTTTATTTGAGCAAAGCAACTCACGGGCAAGTTCTCCAGTCCCAGAGATGGAGTCTGGAGAAGCTGTATCCCATACTAAACCAGGAAGACTTTATAGGTTGTGGGCAAGGGGTGGTGATAGATCTGGTATGGTAAAAAACTAAGCAGTTAGGCAGAGACTTGGGCTGCCGGCAGCATCAGGATACATTACTTGCGAAGATTAATTTTGTGTGTGTGTGGTTTCTTATTAAGGGACTCTCTGAGCCGGGTGAAGAGAGAAAGAGAAATGGGGCTCTGTGGATCATGCAGGGCTGAGCTGGAGCCTCCAACCAAACTATGCATACCTATGTGTGGGGAAGGCATCCTGTGGCCTTCTCTGTCCCCTTCCTCTCAGGGTCTCTCACTGGATCTGGAGCGAGGTTGGCAGCCAGCAAGTCTCCACAATCCTCCTGTCTCCGTCTCCACAGTTCTGAGGTTATGGGTGCATTGAGGTTTTTATATGAGCTCTGGATCTGAACTCGGGTCCTCAGCACCAAGCACCCTCTCTTACCCGGTGAGCTGCTTCTCCAGCCCCAACCGGATGTTCTTGCATAAGGTTAAGTCATAAAGTTGTGGTCGATGGTGAGATAGTGGCTGGGGTACCAGGGCTGTTCTCATACATGATTTTTATTTTAATTTTGAGACAGGGCCTCACTGTGTAGCTCCAGATGGCCTGGTACTCACTCTATAGACCAGGCTGACTTCAAACTCACAGAGAGCTGCCTGCCTCTACCTCCTGGAGGCTGGCATTAAAGTTGGGTACCACCTTTAATGGCTGTCAGTGGCAGCTCCACTTTTCCCTGCCTGGGCTTCCTGACAAAATGGCCATTACAGACAGAGCATGGAGGTCTTGAGAAACAACCATGGAATCATGCTTTTTTTCATGAGCTAGTCTTGGAAGTCATGGGACCTCACTGTCCTTGACTCTTTCTGGAGGGAATCATGAAGAAATCTCAAGTTCAAGGGAAGGGAGGCAGGAACAGGACCCCACCTTAGGCTGAGATGGAACGCTATAACTGTGTGAGCAGCCACAAAAAGTTTTGTAGCCAGTTTTGGAAACTACAAGCAGATGTGGGTCACTACAGGGAGAAGAGGGACAAATTCGTGCCCACAGACCCGTCACCGAAGAAACTGAATGGGAAAATCTCTGTGCTCCTTAAAGAGTGCTCCCAACCTCTTTGGGAAACTGTGATCTTCTCGAGGCAGACCGCATGGTGAGGTTGAAAGGCTTTCCTTCTGGGGAGATGGAAACCCAGCCAGGCCACACATACCCTCACACCTGTTGGAGTAGCAGGGCAAGCACTCTTTGGCTATCCTACCTTTGAGGTCCTTTGTGTTCCTAGAGCACCTGTGGGGTTAAGGGATCCTTGGGAACCAAGTGGCCTTCTTGCTTTAATACCCTTGGCCGTCTGTGGTCTGGCATCTGATTGCCACTCCCCCAGCGTTCTTCTTGTAGTTGGAAAATGTCAGTGAAAATTCACACCCGTAGTAGAACGACAGCGATGTGGCAATTAGAAGCGGCTCTCTGTTGTGATGCTATCACTGAACTGCACTTGCATATGGCTTCCAGTAAGCATGTTGGGTTGTTTTCTTTTTTTTTCCCTCTTCTATTTCACTGATGGTCTGGCTATAGGCTCTCAAAAAACTTGGGCTCTTGCCTATAACTAAGAATATAAAGGCCTTACGGAGAAAACGTTAAGTGTATAAAAATCTTTAATATGTGCTATTTTGGAATCGCATATCAACATCAGCTATAAAAGAAATTCAAGCCCCTTCCCTCTAATGGCAGAAATGCTACCTCCTTCCCACCTGTGGAAATGGCCCAAGGGCTTATACAAAATTTCTAGACCTCCTTCCTTTTGTCTTTTTCAGCCAGTCACTAGGACAAGAAGGGCAATGGGCACTCGAGAAGTGGACCGAAGCACTGCAGCGCACGCCTTTTATCTCAGCACTGGGGAGGGAGAGGCAGTAAGATCTCTGAATTCGAGGCCAGCCTGGTCTACAGAGCGAGTTCCAGGACAGTCAGGGTTAATACAGAGAAACCCTGTCTGGGCGGGAGGGGGGAGGGAGAAAAAGAAAAAGAAAGAAAAAAAAAGAGTTAGACCGAAGGGGTAGATATAGTTCCGTGGCTAAGACCGTTTACTTGCTTCTCTTCTAGAAGGCTCAGGTCTGATACCCAGCACCCACAGGGCAACTGAAGACCACTGTGACTCCAGTTCTAGGCAGTGCAAAGCCCTCCTCTGGCCTCCTCAGGTGGTCCTCTCACATGGTCCATACACATACATGCAATTAAAACACACACACAGATATTTTAAAAAATAAAGTAAATGTATATATATATATGTATAAAAGAATGAGACTGAAGGCCAACTCAATAGCAGATATTTCTAGAAACAGCAGGGTTCTGCCCTGGGTTGTTTCCGTCCTTGCTGGTAGGTGTGGAAGAAGCGTTCCTGGGTGTTCTCCTTGGCTGATGTCCTGGGAACTCACCGCCTTGATTCTACATCTGTTTTTAAAATGTTTCAAATACCAAAAGGCTAATCATAAGACTTAGAGGCTTGGGGAGATGGCTCAGCAGATAAGAGCACTTGCTGCTTTTTTCAGAGGACCTGGGTTCAGTTCCCAGCACCCACATGGTACCTCACAACCATCTGTAACTTCGTTTTCAGGGGACCAAACACCCTCTTCTGACTTCAAGGACCCTGTATGCATAGACACATAGCCAAAACATTCATACACATTAAATAAAAATGAAGAAATCGCTTAAAAGAAAATCCCTAATATAGAGTCTACTTTTGTACGTATGTAATTCTATGATGGCAAGGATAAGCTGATACACACACATATTTCTATAACCCCTATTATTAAATATAACACATAATCTTTCTCACAGATATGTCAAAATTATCCATGGCACTGTGGAAATAGAATTACTATTGTCTTCCACTTCAGCTTAAAGTTCAGCTAAAACTCAGGAGGAGTTTTTATCAGTGTGTGTGGGGGGTAATATTTAAGAAAAGGTCAATGATCTATTGAATTATGGTGTTCCATAGCTTGTACTTATACCACCAACTATTTCCCTGGGTTCAAAACCAAGCTAAGTGTGGCCTGGTAGATAACTTTGGGAGAGCTTGACTCTGAGAAAGACATGTGGAAGCCATTGACACCTAGACATTTTGGCAGCTGGAAGAAATGCCAGCATCACTCCTAAATTGAGAGCTTTAGTGGCACAGCAAGATAAGCCTGGGGGAGTTGCAAGGCCAAAATTATCCCTGCCATTTCCACCAAATGTTTCTTCAGAGCCTCTAGCGTGGTGTATGCAGTGGGAAACTAGCCTTTCAGAAGGGGCGGCTAGCATCAAGAGCCCACGGGGCAGGGTATCCACTTGTGGTGGACTTCGGTCCCCAGCTCATGTGGTGATGCCAACACAGGTCTGGATTCATTACTTTTCATATTGCTGTGACCAAATACTCAACAAGAGACTGAAGAGAGGAAGGGCTCTTAGGGTTCACAGTTTGAAGGTCCAGCCATCCATGGCAGTGGGGAAGGCATGGCCAAGGAAGGGGCTCACGGCTGTGGCAGCAGGCAAGGCAGGCTGGCTGCTCACATCTCCAAAGACAGGAAGCAGAGAACAAGTCATGCTGGTGACCATTTAGCTTTCTCCTCTTTCTTCTTCTATTCTGTCTACCATTCCAGCCTGAGGAATGGTGATGCCCATTTTCAAGGTGGATTTTTGTTTTTGTTTAGTTTAGTTTTGTTTTGTTTTGAGACAGGGTTTCACTACGGAGCACTGAGTGTTCTGGAACTCAATCTGTAGACCAGGCTGGCCTTGAAATCACAGAAATCCACCTGCCTCTGCCTCCCAGTTGCTGGGACTGAAAAATGTCAGGCTGGGATGGGTCTTAATCTCTCAGATGATCCTTTCTGGAAATACCCAGGAAGCAGCACTTCTCCATGTCCTCTGCATCAGCAGGATCTTACCCTGCTTGAGTTCCTGTCCTGACTTCTTTCAGTGATGGACTGTGATGTGGAGGAGTGAGCCAAATAAACCCTTTCCTCCCCAAGAGGAGAAAGCTAGATGTATTGCTCAGCCTGCTTTCTTATAGAATCCAGGACCACTGGCCAGGGATGGCCCCACCCATAATGGGCTGGCCCTCCCTCATTAATCACTAATTAAGAAAATGCCCTACAGGCTTACCTACAGCCTGATCTTATGGAGGCTTTTTCTCAATTGAGGTTCCTTCCTCTCAGATGACTCTATCTTATGTCAAGTTGACATAAAACCAGCCAGCACACCTGTATTCACTCCCTACCACAGCAGAGGGCCAAGAGTTCCCCAACATCACACACACACACA
>LOJH01005150.1:7501-23694 GCA_001685095.1 Ellobius talpinus | reverse complement strand
ACACACACGTTCCCCAACATCACACACATACACATTCCCCAACATCTCTCTCTCTCTCTCACACATACACACACACACTCCCCAACATCACACACACACACATTCCCCAACATCACACACACACACGTTCCCCAACATCACACACATACACATTCCCCAACATCTCTCTCTCCCTCTCTCTCTCTCTCATACACACACACACTCCCCAACATCACACACACACACGTTCCCCAACATCACACACACACACATTCCCCAATATCACACACACACGTTCCCCAACATCACACACACACGTTCCTCAACATCACACACACACACATACATTCCCCAACATCTCACACACACACACGTTCCCCAACATCTCACACCACACACATCCCCCCTCACACACAGACAGACACACACACACACACACCAGTAATAGACAAAAGATTTGTTGGTTATTGTGGCTCTGTTCCAGGTTGTACCCCAATCTCTTGCACCCTGATCTGTTCTCATCCAAGCACACATCACACTGTTACAGAGTCCTCTGTCATCTTGTTTAGCTTTGTTTGTTGTTTGTTTTTTAGGCAAGGTCTTGCTCTGTACCCCAAGCTGGTCTCAGCATGATGACCTATGCAAAGACCTATAGGTAGACTGAATCCAAGGCCAGAGTGGCTTCTAGTCCCAAGCCCTGGCTACTGAGGGTCATAGAAGAGGAAGGCAGAGGGAGATGGGGAGGCCTGGCATTGGGCACTGATGCTGCTGAGCAGGACAGGCACCCGTCCAGCTCATGCTCACCCCTTGCTAGGTCCCAGAGCATGGAAGACAGGAGAAGACTCTGAGGAGAGTCCCATGGAGCTGGGCAGCCAGCTGGGTGCCCCGGTGGCTTCTGGGAACTTAGCTTCCCAGACTCTTGCTCGGTCCTTTCATTTGCGGAGGAGGAAGTCACAATATTTGTGTGTGTTTGTTGATTTCTGATTTGGCAAGTTGCTCTTAAATTGACTTTTTATTGCATGTATTGATTGTATGATAATGGGTTTCATCATGGCATTGTCATACAGACATATAGAATGTATCTTGACTGTACTCACCCCACCCTGTTACCCTTTCTTCTTGCCTCCCTTCCACTGATGCATTGGGTCCCCTTCTGCTTCCCTGCTGGTCAAGCAGAATGAGAGCCACTTAAACAAGCCAAAAGGAAACTGAGTGTGGCTAGAGAAAACTGCTCCCAGAAGCCCTGCTATTGACTGCTACGCAGTCAGTAAGGCTTGCATGCTAATCCTTGTCAACTGCTGAGAGCTATGTCTGGCTTTGTGACAAGGTCTGGGGTCATTAGGCAGATGTTCACACAAGCTGAAGTGGCCCTTGACTGTCTCAGCCCACCGTCTGTCCACTGTGACTGTGCGGTCAAATTCTTGGCCTCGGTGCCTGGGAGGGAGGTCTCTGTTGTGTTTTCTCTTTACTTTCTTAGGAGACAGTCATCATCGTCATTAAAAACGCAAAGCCTCCACCTCAAGATAGGTATATTCTACTTATCTATTAATATTTATTAATCATTATAATATTCCATCACAGAGCTTAGGGTTGTGATCTAACACATAATACTGACAGTGGACATATAGGAGCACAGGTGTTGGCAAGCAGGGTCACGGGGAGGGAAGGGAAGATGAATGTAATATAAGATGAATATACTATAAGATGGATATGTTATAAGACAAATGTAATATGCACAAGCTGCAATACAGTGGTCTACTCCATGAAGAATATCAGGACAAGAAACCACAACAAGAAGCCAATAAGTTTGTAAACAAAAATGAAAAGTTTCCAAAAATAATTAGTAACAAAGATGTTGGGTTTAAAAACATTGAGATTCTTGTTCTCAACAAATGTAAATTACATGGAAATAGGGTTTTGAGCCTTTCCTTTCTAAAGTAGGTCTTTGAAAGTCTCAAACTCTGTTCCAAAGCAAGTAGGGAGAGTCCATGACGATGCCATACATGTCAGATGTAAGAAGAAATTGGCCCCCCATGGGTAAGGAACAATAGAACATACATGGGAGCAGGGGGCTCTACGGAACCTCAGTGTATGCACCCAGCCTAAAGTTAAAGCTTAAAGTTGGGGACTCACCATCTCTGTCTCCTTTCTGAGTTGAGGGTAATGGAAACATTTGTGTGCTGCTGTCATGACGATTAAACTAGTTAATATGTGAAAACGTCTTAGAACGTTGTCAGGCACACAGGCGAGCCACTCTTCTCAAACAAAGGCCTGCACTACATCTAATACCCAAGTGAATATAGGATGAGGATTGCCTACTGCAGGACTCCACAGAGTATTGGACTGGGGTCAGGTGAATGTAAGCCACCGCTAGTCCAAACCACTGAGGATGTAACCCATGGTTGCGCTGCACATGAAGACAATGGCTCACTGAACCTAAGCAAGGTCCCACAGACTGCAGGATGTGTTTTAGGAAGAAGAAATTACTGTCATTGATGCTGTTCAGGGTAGGACATTTTGTAATGTCGTGTGAGCCAGAATGTGGGGGAAAGGGCATCTCAGATTTAAAGAAATTCAAACACAAAAAAACTGGTCAGTGATCAGCAAAGTTAGACAGCAGAGGGTTTAAAAACAGAAGTGCTGTCAGGCTTCTAAGCGTGGGAGTTCAGTTCCTGGGACCGGAATCCTCAGGCATAAGAGTCTAGCTTCTTTCTCAGTGGGCAGCCCTGCTCCAGGGAGGCTCCAGGGCAGGAAAATTGAGTGGGAGCCTGCTAGTGTTAGATCACATGCCCCCTTTTCTTCCCCCTCCCTCTCCTCTCTGTCTCTCTCTCTGTCTCTGTCTATCTCTGTCTCTCTGCCTCTGTTTATCTCTCTCTCTGAGCTAATAAGAAAGCACTCTATACAGCTGCTTTGCTGCCCATCCCTTGGAACCTATAAGCTATATTTACAGTCCTACCTAGGGCCTGCCTCTGTGGCAAGGGCACATAGGCTAGGCTGGACTAGATCACATGTATGAAGTAGGCTCATCCCCTTGAAATTGTGTCAAGAGGTTTCTATTCTCTGCCCTTTCTTTAGGAAGGCCCATTGTGTTTTACATGGTGGTTGTGTCTAATGCAGCCCCTCTGGGTCTGAAGGGAAGGCCTTTTCTCAGGGCCCCACCACTTGGCCTCCAGGAGTTCTCTTCTATTGCTCCCCCCCCCCGACATGAGGCCTGGCCATGGCTGACTTGGTCGTGAGACCCTCTCTCTTGCTAAAGCTCATTCTGAATGTTTACTTGTGGGTCAGGCCCTTTCTGCTGGCTTCCTATTTACTCTAATGGCTAGAAGCACAGGCCACAAATCTGCAGGCATAAGGCATATGAGAGTCAGGAGGGGATTAAAGAACTAATGACTATCGAGTGTTTGTCACTGACTCTCACAAATCGAGAGTGTTATGGGTATGTCTAGTATCTGAGTGCCTTAACTGGCAAGCTTCTAGAGGGGTATGAAGCTTTCTTTGCTCCATTCTCAGCCTCCCTTGGATCTCCCTGCCCTGCTCCCCGCTTCTCAAAAGCAGGGAAAGAGCTGGTTGAAAACCCCCTAAAACTTCTTCCCAAGAGAGGTTAGGATTTTAGTTAACTTCCTTACCAGGATAACAACTGTACCAAAGTAAAATTGAAAAGATCTCCACACAAAGAATTACCTCCTGTTAGTTTAAGACCAGAAGACACCATCTTTAATAAACTAGGTAAAACATGTCATCTCTATGTCTTACCTCACTGTGACCTTCTAGGGCACAGAACCAGACACAGCTTCACAGTCTGCCTTGCAGCTCAGCAGGAGCCCATGACTCGAGAAGCCCATGTGCACAAAAGTTACACAAGAACCATTCGTAATGCAGCAGCCCAGACAGTCCACCCTCACGGCCGATCCCTTACCTCTCTCGGCCACATTATCAGCCAAACACACAAGATGGGCCTGAGGGCTCTGCTGCCTTGAGTACGCCGGGACCACGAGATAATAGGGCCCTGTCTTTATGTGAATTTAGGTAACACTAAACAATTGTTATAGGAACAAGAAACCAAGTTCGTGTTGGCAGGACCCTACTGCTGATGACACCCCATATTTAAGTCATAGCACACGATGAAACTAAACTGGTAGAGACTTGGATGGAAGCTTCGTCCACACTGGCTAACTTTCGTGTGTAAGCCCCAGCAATGACTGGCCTGGCCAGACATCCTTGCTGTTGCAATAGTGGCATGACATCTTAGGGATAACCAACCAATTTCTGATTGGATTTAAGGCTAGTTCCATAAGACGAAGCCTGTACCTGGCATCATCCCTGGGCCAATAACCTGTGGTTAGACAGGTCTAGGGGAGAAGCTACTACCATTAGGCTGCTGGATGGACACAGTATTAAACCAACTCCTGGCTTTTCATCATACCCATAAGTCCGTGTCTCTCTCAGCCTTTGGCAGCTTTCATTTGCAGTACATGGTGATTAGCACAGAGACCCACAACTGATAACTGTGTAGAGAATAAAACAATGCAGAATGCTCAGCCCTAAAGGAAACATCACACACACACACACACACACACACACACACACACACACACACGCTGCACCCCCTTTCCAAGGCTCATGGGTCATTGTCGGAGAGGTGGAAAGAGGGTAAGAGGCAGAGTTGATGGCTGATGGGAGATAAACATCTTCTGGACACGGCAGGGCAGAGCTCATGGTGGTTTTGATGATTGTCTATTTAAAACCCCTGTCAGCCTGAGCCAGACCAGACCCCAGCGTGGAGCAGGGGACTGGGCACACAATCCCACACCTAGCAGTGGAGCAACCGGCAATTGTTAGCTGCTGGGAAACAATGGGCCAGTTTTCTCTGAGAGTTGTCCCTGGTAAACCAGCCACATTCTAATAGCAGATCACACAGCCAGGATTATTTGGAGCAGCACAGACTGGTCTTTAAGGTTTAAAAGAGGGGGGGGAGGACAAAATATAGAGTTGATAGGGAAGGGGAAGTAGATACAAGAAGAATGGGGAATGTGGATATGACCAAAACACACTGTCTGGAACTCATACCTTCAAAGAGCTAAAAAAACTGAGGCTTAAATGATTCAGTTAGCGAGACTGGGAATTGTTATTGAGAATGATTTGCCTGCATCAACAATGCATAATCACCCATCCGTAGAAAAATATTCAGGATGGAATCCTAGTACAGCATGCTCCTAACAGGTCAAGCAACCAGAATGGTGTAAGAGGGGAAGACAAATGGATGAGGGGTCATCACTGAAAATAACCCACTGAAGGGAAGCTGGGTGCTGTGGTGGTCCTGATGGTGAGCAGTATCGCCGTAGATATAAACCTGAATTGGGGGTTCGCTGCAGCTAAGTTACACTTGAATACAGTGTTCAGGATTCTAAGGTGAAGTACAGAATTACCAGTTTTGCCTGACTCTAGAATTATATTGATACATGAGATGGGCATCTCTCTGCAACAAGGGCTTAAAGTGCACAAGAGGATTTGAAAACATGTACAGAACACATCGCCTCGTATTTTGAAAGGATGTGGTTTGCCATGGTGAGCTGTGGATATCCATCTTGGGAATTTTTAATCAAACATTGTATTACATCTTGAAAGGTCTCTGGGAGCATAAACAGAGCAGCTTACCCAGGCCAGGCAGGTGACGGGGCAGCTGTGAAAGTCGGGAGGCCGCCCACGAGAAACTGTGGTGGAGGTGCAGGGCAGCAGGGCATTCTTAGCACATCGTATGGGACTTGTGTAGACTCTGGTGCTTTCGCTAACCCAGTTTAGGTCTGCCTTATTCACTCACAGAAATTTCTGTCGGCTGCCTCGGGTTATCCAAAATCAGGTTTGTCTAAAAGGCCTTGTGAAGTTTGCTCTCTCCTGCTACTGTGCTAATGATGTCTTGTGGTAAAATAGGATGCATACAATGCAACCTCCAAGAAAACACAGACAAAAAAATAAACACTGAAAAGAACATAGGTAAATATGGAGAAAACACAGAACCCGGAAAGAAACTAATCACTTTCAAAATATTTTAATTCACATTTAGTAAAAACAGCATGCCTTCTAGAAGGTCTAAGAAAGCACAACTTGCAAGTGTCTGAACTGTGACAATTTTGAGAATATCTAACGTTTTATTAGTTACCTGACCAAGAATGTGCTACAGGACATGAGAGATTAGATTATTTACATATTTTTCTATACATTGGGCTTTTACCTAAAATCTTATAAAAGTAATACTTCATTAAAAACTAACTTAAATCCTAAAATTACAGAGAACAGAGAAATCTGGTTAAGGTGACACATTTCTTCTCTGGCCGAATGCATGGCAGGGCTAGAATGGTGGCCGTGTCTTCTTCACCGCCTTATACGTGGTGAGGAAGTCGGCTGGGGAAATTAACCGAGCTGCCAGGAGAATGAGAAAGAAGCGCTGCTTGGTCTATGGGCAGAATACTAAGGTTCTAAGCCCTTGTTGCCTTGAAAAAGAAGGAGGTAAATATGTGTAAATACAATAAAATTAGAAAGTGATCACGAATAATAAAGACCTTAATGACCTCGGATAGCTTCTTAATTTGAATAAGGACACGCATTTTGTTATGAGAGTACGATTTCGTTCATTCATGTCTTGATAGTTTAGTAATTAATTCATTTTGATATGCTAGTCCATGCTTTGCTAGACGGTAATAAAAGACTCCTAATACACATGCTTAGAATAAATAACACTCCAAAGGGCATCTTCAGCTGTGGAATATGTCTGGGGAGTGGTCTGCTGGTCAGTGACCACAGGCCATACCCACCAGCAGATCCAGAATATTTTGTTTTGAAACAGTAACACTGTGTTAAACATTTCATGTTTTGTGTTGCGTGTGTGTGTGTTGCATATCTCTGTGTATGTTGTGTGTATCTATGTGTGTGTTTTGTTGGTCTTTACTTCAGGTCAGATTCCAGACTTTCCAAGAGTCGTCACTCACATTTCTGGGAACACGGATGGCCCTTCATTAGTGATGCTTCAACTTAAGGGAGTCACAAAAGCAACATGCACCAGTAGATGCTATACTTCAAATGTCGACTCTTGCCAGCGCTGGTGAGTGTTCCCCAATGTTCACAGGGGAACCCCTGGAATTCTGATGGGAATATCAAGGTAGAATCCTATCCAGGGTCAAGAAACATCAATAGCCGCCCTTCCTTCTTGGTCAACGTCTCTATTAGAAACTTAATAATTTCCCAGATGCTTCACTCTGCTGGGAGACCTGAACAGTGCACATCCGTCCTCCAGCCACTGAGGCCCCTCTCAGGAAGGTTTCAGCTCGGATTTCCACCTGCCTGGGCCAACAGCCAGAGGACCTACAGGCCAGGGCTATTGCTACATTTTTTTTTAATTTATTACAATCACAATATCATTTCCTCCTTCCTTTTCCTCCCTCCATATACCCCCTCCTGCTCTTTCAAATTCATGGTCTCTACTGCTCATTAGTTATTACATAATGTATATAAACATATATTCCTACACACACAAATATAACCTGCTTAGTCTGTATGTCCCTTGTACTTGTTTTCAGGGCTGTCCGTTTGGCATGAACAATTGGTGTTCCCTGATTAAGACTATTTCCCCCGCTGCCAGCACCCCTTAGCTGCCTGGGTTCTTTGTGTAGGGTTGAGGCCTCGTGGTCTCTCCCACCCCCCAAATCCACTCTGGCATATCTTTTGTCCTTGTTCAGCTCATGTTGAGGCAGTCATGTTGGTGAGGCTTCATGGGTGTAGCTGGACAGTCTAGGAAACACGGTCTCACAGCAAGGTTTGCTTATTATTCATTTAAAAAAATCTTCAACCGTGTGGGTAACGGGGGGGGGGTTGCTCCTGGCAACTGTTCCCGATGCTTCTTACTTTGAAAACTAGTTTGTTACATACCTCAGTTTAAACTGGATCTTCTGAACCGCTGTCTATCTAGTACAGGGGCAGCATTTTCTTCCTAGGCAGGAAAGGGTTTAATATTACGTAAGACTTCAAAGCCTCTTTCTACTTAATTAGTCTCAACCAGGGATTCTCAACCTTTGCCAAGCGATGAGTCAATTAAACGCCGTCCACAGCCGGCTCACTGCTATCTACAAGTTTCTAGTTTCAAGTCTCTGTGTAACTCCAGCCTATGCTTCCGCTTAAGTGAGGAAGGGTACTCATTTTGGGTGGCTTACCTGCCCCAAGCAGGAGGGTGTCCCCATTCCCTTTTCTTGCTGTGTCTGCTGAGCCCAGGAAAGAAGATGGGGGATAAAGCAGGCTGGGGCCCGTAGCACACACAAATTTGCCAAAAATGCTCACTTTATTGCACCCTCCTTCCTCCCTAATCCTTCAATGTCATTCACCCATTAATTAAAGGGGGCCCTCTGCTCTCTTTTCCTGGTAAGTACAGCAATCTATTCAGGAGTTCACCAGGAATTCATGCTTTTTTTTAATTTTTAAATTCAGGAATATTTCTAAAGAGGCTGAGAATTCCTGGTGTAACAAAAAAATTATGTGGTCTTAAAACTTTTTAAATTTAGTACTTTAGCCAAACCAAAATAAACAAAATGTAATTTCATTCAAGTTACTATTAGTAAAAAAAATCATAAATTATTTTTATTATAGCACTAGAGCATGCGAATGAACTTGAATTCTTAGGATGAGGATTTAAGCAAATACAACTCTAAAATTACTTGGTTAGGCAACTAAAATTATTCTGACTATATTTAAAACCATATAAAATAACACAGGAAAACAAGTTCTCTTATTATTGAAAATACTTCTTCTGCTTGTGTTGTTTTCTGAGATCAGGCCTCACACAGCCCAAGCTGGTCTCAAAAATCTCTATGTAGCTGTGGCTGGCCTTGAACACCTTACTCTCCTATTTCCATCTCCTGAGCACTGGGATTATAGGCAAGAGTCACCATGCCAGCAAAGCTTAAAGTTGATAGAGCAGGACTCCTGATCCTTAATCATCCAGCACCGCAAAAGCTGACTCAAATTGAAAAATATCAGTGGTGCCAGGCATGGTGGCACATGCCTTTAATCCCAGCACTCAGGAGGCAGAGGCAGGTGGATCTCTGAGTTCGAGGCCAGCCTGGTCTACAAAACAGGTTCCCAGACAACCAGGGCTAAAGATACTCTCAGAAGTAAACCCTCCAAAGGCCACAGTGAGTGATAGGATGCTACATCATCCCACCTTCTATGGCTGAAGGTGGAGCTAAGGGGGCTCATACAGCCTAAGACTGAGTGACAGAATTTAAGAGACAGGCAGGGTTCGAGGCTCCTTTTTCTATTACTTCATTCAGTTTAATGCAGAGTTTTGACTGTGTGTGAATCAGACTGAGCTATGCGATATAAAAAGACACAGACACACACTGACATGCAGACTCAGAGGGATAACGATGACTCAGGAACCCATCTGGCCTGTCAATTTTTGTACCAGTAGGAGAAAGGATGTTGGTCTAGAAAGTTCATGCAATAAACTGATGTTCTGCAGTAATCTGGATTGTCTGCCTCTAGCTACAGAAATGGACTGCCTAGTGCTATGATGCCATGTGCCTGGAGACGCTGAAGCTTCAAGAAAGCACTAGTTAGGCACTGGGGCTTCAGAGCCAACCTCTCTCAGAAAGACAGTAAGGGCTGTCTGGAACATTCTGCCAATTTCATGACCTGTAAGTCCACAAACTCCAGGCATAGGACAAAACAGACACACAGACCATGTTTTAATTTTTAATCAGAATGTGAATTGTCATTGCTATAGTGAATAAAACTCCATGAGTCAGAATGGCATGCAACTCTTTATTGTTCCTAGTCTGCGTGTGCACTTGGCACTCCAGTAATGACTTCACAGACAGTGTGAATAAAAGACTCCCATGACTGTGAACTGTGACCACTCACCTGGAGAGAAACCATACTGCTTCTCAAGTACCAGTTACATAATAACTGCAAACTAATAAACATTAGAAGTAGTAAAACACATAATGTCGGCAACATCGTGCTGTTTTTAATGCTTAAAATACCTGTTAGAGATCATGCAACATATGCACTTCATGACAATGCTCAATTACACTCAAACAGCCAGGCACTGAAACATGGAGCAGCTACCAGCACAGTGTCAAGTAAACAACACAGGTCCAGTCAGTGATAGACATCTCCACGAACACTAAGCCTGCGACCTCACCATCTACAGTCCTACCTATGGCCCAGGACATACTGCTAGAATCGACTCTCTATAAATGAGCTCTGATCAAGTGACACACAGTTTTGATGCATGATGATGACAGGCACACTTCTAGCCTACATGACACTTAAATGTATGTGCTCATTCTAGCTTTGCTAAGAATAATGTCAAGTGTAGCATCATGGCCACACTGGCTCTGTCTCTTTGTTCTTGCTCTGTTGTGGCGTCTAAGCTCTTTAAAGTACACTGCAGTTTTACAATGCTGACTCAGGAACAGATATGTGAAACAAACTGCTGCAGCACAGAAGGCAGTGCCTCACGTTTTACCAAATCCAATATCTGCTCGCTGCTTTGTCTAGTAGCACTATCACTAACTCTTTTCATGTAACAATTTCCTGACACAGTCATTCAGTAACAATCATCTACACCCTTGTCTTCCTGACTCTCCCGGGAAGGACTCCTGCTTAGGCCTGGGGATGTAGCTCAGCCATTCTTTACCTAGCATCTGTGAAGTCCCAGGTTTAATCACCAGAACCACTAATTTTTTTGTATATATATATATATGTGTATATATATATATATTTGTATTTTTTCTTAGCCATGAGCTAAGCTGGGTTAGGTTAGATGTATAATTCAGGAATTGCAGAATAGCCCAGGATGGTTTTGAGGGCACAGGTGTTGGAAGCCTGGGCTAGGTCTGGAGAGAGCATCCCAGAATACATTGCCCTCCCCCACCTCCTCTACCAAGGACTCATCATGGCCCAGGCACAGTGCTTTGGGTTCTGCTGACTCACTTTCTTATCAGCTTTTATCACCTTCTTCAGTATATATTTTCTACTTAAATTCTAAGACCTCTTTAAAAAGCAATGAGTCTTACATAGTACACTGGCTATCCATTTGCTAAGCATTCATTTTTAGTCTCTGGTCTCTACTCTAAAACCTATAAATCTGTACCAAGATTAAATTCTAACAGCAAAATTGGTTTCTGCTCCATCTAACACTATATCTTCCCTCAAATGTTTCATGAATATTTTATAAAGGAGATCTCTAGGTTTTCTTCCTTGTGATTTAAGCCTTTCAGCTTTAAATGCACATCTGACCTATTTTTATATTCAGCCTGTTTCTCATTGATCTGTGCAGTTGTGTGCGAGGGAAGGGCATGATGGTGGTGAGACTGCAAACTGCCCATGATGCAGGCGACAATGGAGATGACTGGTGGCCATGCTGTCTCAGGCTTCCCTCTGCTGTACAGAGGACGTGTGCTTCACCACGTGCCTGACCACCTCTGTTATCTGTGATGATAAACATGATGAGTAATGGTAATGGATCCATTCAAAGTTCATGACAGTCTTGTCCTTAGGGTAGGACAAGGATACTTCACTTCTCTTTTGCTTAGAGAATGCTTTCTCTCTCTTCTCCAAAGCCCGTGCTATCTGAGGCGGCTGCATGCAGCTCAGATGCATCTTTCGAGAGCCTGGTGTAACTGGAACGCTGGCTTCGTTTGTGCGTCATGCTCTTCAGATTTTCATTCTGAACAGCAGTTGGGTTGGGGCTGGGCCCAGGCCTCAAAATGACCTGAGGAGTTTCCCTGATTCCCTCCATCTCATCAAAGTTCTGGTTGGCTCTGTTGGCTGGCGCGGTATTGTTGTTGAGAGTAACAGTACTGGGTGTTCGGTTCAGATTGTAGGTCTTCTGGCATGCGGGCCAGCTTTCTTCAGGGCTGCTAGCAATCAGGCTACACTCAGAAGGGCTTTTCTTGTCTTCTGAGCAAATGGACATCCGAGCTATAATGGGATCGTGCAAGCCACTCAGACTATGTGGCATCCCCCGCTTCCCGCTGTGGCTGTCATCTTCGAGCTCTATGAGATTTGCCTTTTCCA
Source organism: Ellobius talpinus (assembly GCA_001685095.1). Classification (NCBI taxonomy): domain Eukaryota; kingdom Metazoa; phylum Chordata; class Mammalia; order Rodentia; family Cricetidae; genus Ellobius; species Ellobius talpinus. Next base: position 11,646 of record LOJH01005150.1, on the reverse strand, counting down.
GCTGGGAGTCGTCTGCTGCTTCATTGTGAAGGGAGTGGTTGGGAGAGCTCTCGTTTGACCTCACTCCCGAATCTGAGGAATCTTTTTTGTCAAGGAGAGCATCTGACAAATATTCTTTCGCTTTAATGAATGTTCTGATTGGCTCACCACTGTGTTCTGGAGACTTGGATGTTCTCTCTGCTTTGCCTTCAGCCTTTTTCTCCTTACCATCTTTAAGCAGTGGGGTATTATCTGACTCTTCGGTACCAGATTCATCCTCATCACTGGGCAGTTTCTGGTAGCGCAGACCACCTCCCTTAAGCTTCAAGTCTGTCTGGAAGAGACTGGCCCTTTCTGAGGATTTCTTGGCTGGGAGAAGCTTACTACCTGACTGGTCAGATTTTTCATCTTCTTCAGTAATAGGGTCCAGGGGTGAGGCATCATTAGTGGACACCCCTGAAGAGGAGTAATCTATGACATCCCCCCTCTTCATTAAGAACGACTTCCGCCCATCATCCTGCTTTAGCTCACTCTCCTTCCCCCTTTCTTGCTCTAGATTAGAATGAATGGAGCCCCCTGAAGAACTCTGACCTATATAGTATGTGCTGTGTGGAGAAGATCTGCCACTTATTGTTGACGACCCTGTGCCCCCTTCTAACTGGGCCATCTGGGCAATGTACTCTCTATAGGCATCTCTATATTCGGCCTGCACCTTATCAGTAAGCTTTGAAATTTCAATACTGGAGTCCTGGGAATTGAGACTCGAGAGACTTGGGGTTCTGCGAGTTTGTGACTGTGAAGACAGAAAAAAAAATTTAAGAATTCAAATAAGAAGGGGAAAAGACATAACAAACATCAGTTTAGGAAATACATAAGTACACTAAGAATTTAAAAGTTATCAAAATACTAAGGCCTTAAAAAAGTCGACCTAACAGTTTACCAAAAGCTATGAATTTATGAATAATTCTGTTATTAACTTACAATTTTAGCAACATTAATTTACTGTTTATATTTAAAAAACAATTTCAGGTTATATGTCATTTGAGCAACTGCCGTAAGTAATTTCAAGTTTTTATTTAAGGTAAAAACACTTTCATTGAGAAAGAATTCCTCTTAGAAGAGATAAAGAAGAAATAAAGACAAATCTCAAAACCAAAACATTCAAGTCTTCAAGGTCTGATAAAAGAACTCGTCTCAGATATATGCTAGGAAGTTCCTGTCACATCTAGTTCAGAGGAAGAAAATACTCCTAAAATGAGACAGAAGAGGTGACAACTAAGGTCTGTGATGCGCAGCAGCAGCAGCTGTGGTCAGTTGGGCCGGGAGGCAGAACAGGCTACTTTGAAGGCGTTTCTAAGACTGAGTGGGAAGGTTCCAGCTGTGTTAGAGCCAAGGAAAGCTAATAGATGAGCAATTAAAAGTATAGATTAGGAAAAAGAATCATGGGGGAGTTTAAGAATGGGCCACAGGAAAGGCTAGAACAAAGGTGTAGGGCAAACCATCTTTCCTTCGGAGGGGGCAGTCCCGCAGGATGCGGCCCGACTCCCTCCACCCACTAACGACTGTTCTCAAGTGTTGCGTGTGCCCCCGGGCAGCAGACCCATGGCTCCTGAACTGCATTCTGCAAGGCACGATGATGTCTGTGCCTTTTCTCCTCATTCACACAGGAGTGCCCAGTGGAGTTCCAGAGCCACGCGTGTGCTGCCGACGGACATGTGAGGCATCAGCACCTGGGGACCCAGTTGTCTTCTAGGAAGCCAGGCATTAAAGGTATGTGCAAAATATTCCCATTCTCAGTGAACGTTTTTTGTTTGAAAAAAAGTAATTTTTTTGTAAAAATGTTATTTATGTTAACCTATAATTACTTAAAATATTTAGAAACATTTTCAGTTTCTATTTAACTATTTGTAGTAACATATATGCAAAAGTTTTCTAGGTCCTGATAGTACTTATTATTTTACTGTGTGTGTGTGTTTATGTGCCTGTGTGTGCCTCTATGTGTGTCTGTGTGTCTGTATGTGTGTGCCATGTGTGTACATGGGTCTGGGGACGTGCATGGAGGTGAGAGGACAACTATGGGGAGCTGGTTCTTTCTTCTACCATTTGGGTCTCAGCGGTCGCACTCAGATGTCATCAGGGTGAGGCAAGAATCGTCCCTGCTGAGCTGTCCCTCCAGCCCAGGGTCCTGACTGTTCCTAAGGGCAGAGGGAGCTGTGAGAGCTGTGCTGGTGGGGAGACCCCAGGGAACAAGTGTCAAGTAATTCTTGTAGTGGTCAGTATTCAACAATAAAATGGCTTCTCCATTTCATGAAGATTGAATGGAGAAAAAGAAAAAACACTCTCACTGCCAAATAAAAGCCCTCTCCAGGAGCAGCAGCCAGCACTGCCCTTCCCACACTGCCCAGGCAGAGCTTCCTGGAGCTGACTTTGCCCCTCTCACTGGTCTCCTGTGCCCTGCTCTGGTTCTGCGGAGCTTACTGTCTTCTAGTCCTCCCTTACCCTTCGCACATCACTCACTTGCACTTCTGATCCTGATGCTCGCCCCTGTCTATAAGTATCTCCACAGAGAGCACGTGTGTATCTCCACAGAGAGCACGTGTGTATCTCCACAGAGAGCACGTGTGTATCTCCACAGAGAGCACGCATGTGAGTATCTCCACAGAGAGCACACGTATGGCAACCCTCACGGGGTGCAGGTCTGTGGTCCCAGCACTCAAGATGCTGAGGCAGGAGATTCACTTGAGTCCAGGGGCTGAAGCCCAGCCTGAGCAACATGAAAGAGCAAGTGTGGTGTTTGCTGTGTCCCTGTGCACAAAGGGAAACCAGACCGAAGGTCTCCATGAGTAGCAGCCATTTCCCACACAGATGTACTCTGGTTGATGGTCACTGAATCTCAAAAGGGAATACCAAAAGAAAGGGAAATTTGCAGCCACCCTAATACAGCCCCATTCTCAGTCTGTATAGATAGTGCTGGCCTTGAACTCACAGAGATGCTCCTGCCTCTGCCTCCCAAATGCTGGGATTAAAGGCATGTGCCACCATTTTTACTCTCCATTCTTTTTTGACTGTTTTCACCATTTTTGTCAATTTCTGAATAACCTAACTTTCCCCTGTGCTTTACCAGTTCTTCCCCTGCAGATAAAAACCAAGCCTTAAGTAGACATCCCTTCTTCTTGCCCAGCTGGGTTCTCAGTCAGCACTCTCTAAACGAGCATTTAATGTACCAGCACATTTGCATTATTATCCAATCATATGAAAAATGGCATAAAATAAATACCTGCCAACTCAGATTACTATGCCGTGGGGCTCCCTCTTCTAGGCCAAGTGTGTTCAGTTCTTCAAAGCTGAAGTTCAGGGTGTAGGGAGTCTGGCTGGAAAGCTCCGTGTGAGGCAGTTCACTGTGAGAAGCACGGCGAGCAGACTCCCCATGAGGAACTGGGGCGCTGGAGTTCTCATTGAGAAAGCGTGGGTCTTCAGGGACTACCTGGTTTTCCATACTCCTCATTTCCAAGACCTTAACAAAAGATGAATATCGTCTGCATTGTCAAACCACATGACAGAGGCTTCAGAGTTAAAGCAGTGCCCAGTTACCACAACAGGGTCCAGAAGACACTTGGCACTGCGACCATGCAGTGGATTTATTCCTTACCTTAGTCCTATTAGTAATGTTAAGAGAATTATCAGCATTTTAGTTTACAAATTTTAAAACTTAGGGAAAAACAAAATTCAACTGGAGTGTGTGAAAGGAAGCCAGAGTCGGAGCGGAGAGCAGCAAGAACTATATACCAGGTTGAGACCTAAGGATAGAAACCACTCTGCTCCAAAGACAGCAAAGAGTGGGTACTCAGAACCAGTGGGTGGGAGGTCAGGAAGGCTAGTTTTCAAGGGATTCTGGGTAAACCAATTTGGAAAGATTCTTGAAGATGAGGGACAAGAAGGAACCTGAGGAGCACCAGGGTGATCTTATGTTGAAGGTAGGGCTCTTTCCAAAGTGGCTCATGTGTATTGCTGCTGGCACAAAGCAATAGACAAGGACAGATGGTGAAGGTTGAGGCCTGGAAGGCTCAGAGCAACCCACCAGGAATTGGTCAAGGAGAGTATTTTTGTCAACTAAAAGCAGGTGGATCTCTGTGAGTTCGAGGCCAGCCTGGTCTACAAGAGCTAGT
>LOJH01005149.1:0-27774 GCA_001685095.1 Ellobius talpinus | reverse complement strand
CTCTCTCTCTCTCTCTCTCTCTCTCTCTCTCTCTCTCTCTCTCTCCCCTGCCCCTTCCCTACTTCCATAACACACTAAATACTCAGTCTGCATGGTGTGTCTATCAGTCTCTCTCACCGAATGTGGCTCTTCGTGGGACTGATTGCCCCACCTACCCACCGAGGTCTCTCACCTGCCGCCTCTCACCAGCCTGGGAACCACAGAGACCTCAGGTAGTGGGTCCAGCTGCCTCTCGTGGCCAGCTGCTGCCCTTCTGGGAACCGCGCTGCAGCGTTTTATTGAAGCCATTTCTCCTAAGCTTTCTGGGTCTTCAAATTGTAGCTTTATTTTCATCTATTTCGTGGCATCACGAAATTTAGAGGCTCTATTTGTGTTCTAACTCTGTCTCTCATTAGCTATGCCTACCTAAATTAAAAGAGAGAGTTTTTTAATCTTTCTTCAAATATATAAGGTTTAAGTTCCCTTATCTCACAAATTGTTATGATATATAAATGTAATTATTATTCAACCATTAATCTTTTACTTAGTGACATCTTTGGGTAGCATGATGATGGTTGTAAGAAGAGATGTAAAATATACATTTCTTAATATTCAAGTATTCCAGAGCTAGTGAGTAAAGTGGGGAATAAGAGCCATGATTGCAATGAACAGTGGTAAATGCCACAGGAAAAGGAGGAATTATATGTCAGAGACAAGGCTGTGTTAAAAAACAGGAAAGAGATTGGCAGTGAATTGAAATGTGAAGTCAAATAAAGACAATAAGAAAGGAAATTGAAAGAAGAAAGTGTTGTTTATAGAGATGCTGTGGAGAAGATACATGATGTTTGGGAAGAGTTATAAGTAAATCAGTAGAGCTGGAATATTTTCATCTAACAATTAGTGAGCTGATTCTAGGGAGATCTGAGTCCACACACATAACCTGTGTTTTGTGCTAAGGGACTTACATTTTTGCCATTGAGTCAATGGGGAGCCACTAAAGGATTCAGAAGGATCAGATTTGCATTTTGAAAGAATCTCTGCATTCTTATTAAACACTCAGCTGTGATTATATAAATGATCATCTCTTTGCTGAACCTGAATTCATGGATTTGCAAAGATTAAAGTTAATTAGAAAAAGACCCATAGCGTAGTCTCATTAGCTTAAAAACTTACCAGTCACATTTCTATCTTCTGACTAAATACTGAAGAACTGGACATTAAACTCTATGAACCATTAGAAGTCACTGCAATTTCCTGCTGTCCCTCCGTCAGGCCCTGTGGTCAACAGCTAAGTTCTGCACACTTCATCGTTTGCTAGTACTTCTACAATGTCATACTGTGAATTTCTCCAAAATAATCTTTATCAAGAAATATTGTAGGGTGGAAAGGAACATGATTGCTGGGAAGATCAGAGTGGTAAATAAAAAAGTAAGTTTGTAGTGGGGCCATAAATACATTTTTGTATAATCTTGTTTCACTAATTTGTTAAATCAATGACATTGTTTTCATAGCCCAATTAAAAAATCATTGTCAAATTTAATTTGCTTTAATTAGTATGCCGTCCTGATATAAAATAAAATAATATTAGGTTTACCATGTCTGCTTTGCATAAACTTTCACTGATTGTTACCTGGTATCTACAGTCATGAAGTTTTGTTTAAGATAATAGATGGTTTGTTCCAGTAGTGTTGAAAGAGCTCTGTTAAAAATAACAATTGTGTAACCCCAAATGTTTTTTGAGCTCCTTTGAACAAACTATAAATCATCAACCAGCTTTGTCTTTTCCTTGTCTGGTGGTAATTCTAATAATTTCCAATGAGTACTTAAATGTAATTACAAAAGTATTTTGAAAGAGAAGGTATATATACTGCTTATGGGAATGTAACTTAATCTAGCTACTGTGAAAACAGAATGGAAGTTCTTCAAAACACTAAAAATGGTCCCTCCCTATGGCCCAGTTAAACCCCTGCCGAGCATTTACCCAAAGGGCACTAGGTCATCGTAGTCCAGAAATATTTTCATAACAACATTTACTGCAACTATTCACAATAGCTGAGTCAGGACCCAAACTCGGTATCTATAAACAGAGAAATAGATAAAGACTTGATACATTTACACAATGGATTTTTTCATCCATAAACTGAATTAAATTTTGATGGAACATGGTTATAGCTTGATATTATCATAAGAATCGAATAAAGTCAGCCTCAGAAATACAAAATTTGCATGTATTATCTTACTTGTTGATCTTTCATTTTTGTACAGATAAAAATCACGTAAAATATGACATGAAAGTATACATGAAACTGTCAGAAACAAAAGAGACTAAAGGATGAGGAGGGTAAGAAAGAGGAAATCAGAAATTTTGGGGGCATGTGCTCAAACCATATTTTCTAGCAACCACAGCATGCTTATGACTCTCTACCATATACTGTGGAAATAAGCCAACTTCTTTGGAAAGGAATTTAATGACCTTAACATAAATGATTTAGGATTTCCATTAGTGAACATGTTTGTGCTGTTTACAAGAGGACATTATGAAGAACAAATGCCTTGTGCCTGGTGAAATGGCTCAGAGTGCAAAAGTTCTACTCATACAAACCCTATTACCTGAATTCAAGCAGAGGATCCCATATTAGAAGAGAAAATTTACCTCACAGAGTTGTGCTCTGACCTCCACAAATAGACCCAAACTCACACAAACATAGTATAACTGCCCCTACACACACACACACACACACACACACACACACACACTAATAATGATTAAAATAAAGTAAAAAGGAAAGAAAATTAAGAGACTGGCTGAAATTTGGATACTGATACCAGTCTGATTTTATTTCATTAATTGAGTATTTAAAAAGAAATACATTAATAACTTCATTCTTGGATAATCTTTTACCTCTAATGGTAAAAGATTATCCAAGGGCCTTGAATATGCTGAGGAGGCTATATTACAGGGCCATATGCCAAGCTTAGGACCTTGACTTCCTCGCTAACTGCTACCCTCTACCACAGGTTATCTTTTCTTTGTGTTTTAAAGGCACTATCTTAATTTTTAAACTTTATAAAAGGAATGGGATGAAGAGAGTAATTAACAGATTATATAAAAACATGAATTCAACAACAAATTGTTAAATATCACTTTTTCATTTGATATTGCTAACTTGATATGCCATTTCTGTCTTCTTTGACTTCCAGGCCTCTCTGCAGTAGGGAAAATCATGTCTCAAATTCATACACTAGAGGTACAATGTTGGCTTGAAATACTGATTTTTGAGGTGCCTAGAGGAAATTAATCAGTGGCATCTAGCAAACATTGCATATGTAAATACTGTATATTAAGTAATTGGAAAATTATCTCATTCATTTATTTAATCACCAAACATTGTTGATTAAGTGACAACCAAATGCAAGGCATTGCTCTGGATGCTTGAACTCAAAAGATTCTTCCCAGAATATAATCTAATAAAGAAATAATCCATATAATAAATAGTAGATATAGCAGCAATAAATTAATAGATAATTATCAAATTCTTAATTTAGAACAGTTACAATCTGTTGGTAATTAGACAGAAAGAGTTTAAAAATAAACAGTGAAAACTATTATCTAAAGGAGTGACTAGAAGAGCAGAAAAAATAAGAAAAAACGTGGTGGGACATTAGGAATTAAGTCAACAGCAATTTTCACTTATATAATGAATGTAAAAAGGAAATGTTGATGGGTTTATCCTATCTTTAAATAATTCTCATTTTTATTTAAACATAATGAAATCTCTCGATGTTAGTAAACAAATGAAACCAAAACAGTATGGGATTTTTCTTTAGTACACTAAGACATATTTAAAATATGAAGATATCATAAAAATATGAAAGAGATATACCATAGCCTCTCATTCAAACAATACTGAAATATTTAAAATGGTTATTTAATGAATTACACAAATAAGAATTTCCTTTATAATATCAAGTACACACATTTTATTACTTTTAATTATTCTTAGTATTATCTATGCATACAACTTTATTTTTGAAACTAATGCTTTTAATGCTACTAAATAAAGTTATGGTAATGCTGTATAGAGCTCAAAATAAATTCTATTTTCAGCATAACAGGCTAATATTCGGAGGTATTTACAAGTATATAATATCTTGGAGGAAGCTGCTTTTTCATTTTCTGGTCACCTAGACTCCTAAAATAACCACACAGAAACATATTATATAAATCACTGCTTTGTCAATCAGTTTAGTGTATTGCTAGCTAGATCTTATATCTTAAATTAACCCATTTCTATTATTTTCTACTTGCAAGTTTCTGGCTGGCAGCTCATGTCTTTCTTCTCTGGCAGCTCAATGCTTCTTCCTGACTCTGCCTATTCTCTCCCTAATGTATCACCTCCAGCCTGGCTAAATTGTGTAAAGCCATGGCTGAAGAAAGCAGCTTATTTATTAACCAATAAAAGCAACATATATACAGAAGGACTTCCCACACCAATAATATTTTCATGCATCTACTAAAAATTCAGGATTTATTAACATTAAAATTTACATATTTTGTTAATATTATGGAATATGTTTTAAGTTGACAATAGTTACTAATCTGAAATCACAAGGTAAACAAAACACAAAGCACTTCATGGACTTTTCCCCTTACACAAGAAATACTCCATGGATGGCTATGTACAGTTGCATTGCACAGTATGAACTCAATGTCATTAAACTAATTGTATGGAAATGTGATAAGGATTTGCCACAAAACAAATGACTAAGTAAAAGGCATAAAAGTCTACTTGGAGAAAAAAAAAGCAATTGTGCTGTTTTATTTTAGCAGGGAGCCAGAGGGAGGTAGGGAGCTTGTGAATTTCTGCTGCTTTGTTTAGAGCTCTGCTGTACCATGGCAGGTTTAGTACAACTTTGATTTATTACTGAATTTGATTGTTCTCTACAAATGACTGAGTTTCTCTTGAAGTGTGCTGTACGGATGCTCTGATCAGCTGTTTTCATCTGTAATATCATTACCACACAGTACTTAGTTTAGAGCCCTAGACACCATCATTCCTCCCTATCAGTTCTACCTGGCAAGCTTTCCTGCACTTAGTTTTATAAAGCCTGTGTTACAAATGCTATCCCAATGCTGAAAAATGCAAAAATACAGTTACAAGGGCAAATGTCCACACAGAACTCTTACTCCAATTACTAATACAGTGAACCTAAACTCAAAGTATTTTATTTCTACAAAAAGAAATGTTGCTACAAGAATACCTGTTGATCTTGAAATTGACAATGTATAATGATGTTTTCATCATATAAAGTAGATATTTTATAATATTTAGGATGAGAAAATTTATCTAATTACAAGTAGTGCAATTATTATTATCTAATCATTATTACATGTACTTGCAGACTACATAAAAACAATAAACATTCTGCCAACCATCACATCTTGATAAGTTAAGTTTTGAACCTTCAGTCTCACAGAGGATTTTACATTGTTGAGAATAAGAATTCTAACTCTTATGAATTTGAATATTTAGAAATATGAATTTCTAAAAAAACCTTTTTATTATACCATGTTAATAATAGAATGGAAATAGATTTTTAGAGATGTAAATTAAAAAAATAGCTAAAAAGATGCTTAGAAAGTTATCCCAAAGTGTGTGGGCACAACAGCAGTTTCAAGATAAATACTTTCAATTTTTCTTGCAAAAAATTAATCGTAAATTATAAATGTGACTTCGATTGTTGGGTTGTAATTAATTAAGTAAGTAATTACTAAGTAATTTTACCCCTTTTCTACTATTCTGTGGTCACTTTAAATGCACAATCCATTCCTTCATAATGAAATTTTGAGATGTAGTTTGCTTTCTGTTATCTACATTCTGTAAAAAACAAAAAGAATCTAAATAGTTAATACACAAGTGCAGAATGAATAATATCTTCATGAAAGAGACAGTATGATAAGAAACTTTCATAATTATAGCTGTCTAAACATTTAAATCCTAACTGTTATGCTTATATTGAAAATAGTGGAGTTGTTTAAGTGAAAATTTAGAGGCAAATTTTGTACACAATATGCATCTGATACCTCAACCAATTTCTCTGCTTAATGTGAAAGTACACATAAGCAAGGCCATAGCTCTGGTTTACATACCATAGTTCTTAGGAAGCATTGCCTCTTATGAAAACAATAAAAGCTGCAATATGCTGATTTTATGAAAACATTTTTTCTAGTGGATGTCAAATTCTTTCCACCTGTTTATCTCTTTGAGGACATTTACATTGTTTGAGTTTCAGACCAATGATGTTGTCTGAGTGTGGTCATGTTTCAGTGTGAGAGAAGACTCCTTGCTCTTCGTTGCTGTCTAGTCTCCCCACTCCCAACCCAGGACTCAGTTCTGGAAAAAAAAAAAGTTTGATTAGTTCAAAACTTAGAAATCACTTATTCTGTAATACCATTGTGTACCCCCATGAAATTTTCTTCAGATACAAGCACAGATCAAGTTGTCCGGGAGGCTAGATTTCAGGGATGTATAGGGAGAGATCAGTTGAGGGGACTAACGGAGTATATCTGTACTAAAAGAAACTACAAAGGCACGTCATTTATTTCTGCAATGTATTTTCAGACTTACAGAATTTCCCCAAATAAGTGTACACTGCCTTACCCAAAACATTTTCCAATTAAGTGTCCATAAGTGGCCATACATATCTCTAAATAACCAAATGAGTCTATAAAACATGTGCCTTGAATAGAAAAACAAAACAAAACCAAAAAGAACATTGTCAGTCTAGTTGCCAACTTTATCTAAAGCACCAATCTGAAACCGAGTCCTCTGTCAATGACAGAAGGTTCCAGTGTGGTGCCTGTTTCGTAATACTGTGTACAGCCGACTCTGTACAGCAGCTCAAGTTGCCAGCAAAGCCTGAACTGGAGCATGAGAGTCCTTTGGTTAACAAATTCCCGCAAAATACTCCCCCACCTACAAAACCCCAGGAGCTGTAGTGATGTCATATCCGTTGCTCAGGTCTCCACACCTCTCAGCAGTTACTCCCTTTATCTTCTTGGGTCAAAACTTTTGAGGTGGGCTGGATAGGTAGCACAAGGGGAAAGGGTAGACCGGGGCGCACCAGGTGGAGGCGCTTCAGTACCTCGGCCAGCGCCCGCTGCAGCGGGTCCCAGCCTTCTGAGCTCCCCGACTCCCGACTCCCCACTCTGAGATGCCTGCGGAATGATCGCCCCCCAGGGCGGCTGCTGCTGCTGCCTCTGCTGCTTCTGCCGTCGCCTTCTCTGCCTCTACTCTGCTCTGACTGGCAGGCAGAAAGTGCAACTGACGTGGGAAAGGTCTCCGCAGTGAGTGGAGTGGCTACATAAAACAGAGTAAAGAGAGACAAAAACCCACATCAAAATGCAGGCGAGGTCCAGCCTTCTCAATCTCCTTCTTCTGTCTTTACTTGCCGGATTAGATCCTTCCAAGGTAGGGGCAATATTTTGACTTGTTTGAAATAAATGTGCAAAATGTAATGACTTGATGAAGATGGGGGCAAAATGTCCAAAACGGCATGGGGGACTGTTCTTCCGGCCACCCTGTGGTGCCTGGTGCATCCACAGTGCTAGGAAGATAACAAGGTGAACTACCAGAGTGCTAGCTAGCTTCTTAGGGTAGAGTCCTGCTGTGAGGGGGGGAGGGACCAGAGGCGATAATGTATATGTGTAGCGGGCAATGCGGTTCTCCGGGGAATTTAGCTTATTCGCTGTCCAGCTGTTCAATGATCTCTTCTGAAGTAAGACGGGCCATCCGAGGGAGTTTGAAGTAGAAACAATGCAGTTTATATGCCTGTGTTAGATGGTGAGCTTTCTCTTTGTTGAAAGCAGGGAAGCGTTTCCCCCGATGCTGGTCAATAATACTCCCATCGCAGACGTGCTGCGGTTTGTGTCCAAAACATTGGGGAGGCTGCTTGTAACCCACGATAGAGCAGCAAAGCTACACTATCTGCATGGCTAAAAGACGTTGCTGCGAGAGGGACTTTGTGTTTCCTTCTCTTTACTGAGGAAAATGAGGGAACCCCAAGGAAGTTCTGGTGATCTTTGTTGAGACAGGAAGTGAGAAGCCTCAAACTAAGGAGGGCAATAGAAAGGATGAGTTACGATATAGCTGTGGAACTCTGTAAATTATCCAGCAATGAAAGTGAACGCTCAGCTCATCTGGTACAAAGCAGAGACCGATGGAAGCATATTTTCAGCGATGTGTGAGGACAACCTTAATGATAAAGGGTGGTCTTTTCTGAGAGGAAAGCATTCTAAGAAATGCATAGTTCTCTAGAGTAAGATAAAAGGCAGCTGATAGAGTAAGGGATGAAAAGCATTTTTCTTTCCCTACTTAGCTGGTGGACAGCACTGTGATATGAGTGGGAAAATTATGCCGTATTATAAATGCATTCAGTGCTGTGTTTTGAATCTTGTAAAGTTATTTTATTGACTGGCATTGTCTGTTTAATTAAGGAAGACAATGGACTATAAGATATAACCAACTACAATCTATCACTGTGACTGTGACATTTCAAAGCCTAACCAAGTATATGGTGTAAAATTATAGTGGTATAATAGTATTGCAGGGTTTTCATATTTAGAGAGATCTGAGGAAAATAAAACAATTTTATTCTCAACCTATAGTTGTCCTGACGCTGACATTCTGAAAGCTTCAAACAACATGTGAGAGCCATCTTAATAAGCCTAATGGCATATTGTGTTTACTAAAGTATAGCTGTAAAACATTTTACACCTGATAAGACGTCACCACTTTGTCTATGCATTTTTTATTTTTTCCCTTTATGCTCCTGCACCTGTAGTGACATATTCTATTCTGACTTTCAAGTGATACTGGCTAAAACTTGTGACTACATGTTCTCATCTATTTAATTTTGAATGCCCTGCAAAAGTATACCTTCAAAGACACAATTAATAAATTAGTACTGAATAAGTTCCTGAACTTAACATGGGCTATGGCTTTCCTTGAGAATTTGGAAGGGCAAGTTCTTATTGACTGCTATGTGGTGGACTGGATATGACTAGTATCTTTAATGTATAAATACCATCTTTGTCATCAGTTAGTTCTTAATATTATGCTAAATAAAGAGATGACTTCCTCAGATAAACACCTGCTTTTGTTAATTTGTCTTTGTTATTTTTATGAAATTTCTGGTTATACAGGGTTTAAAACTTTCTGGTTAGGTCACTGGCAAACTCCAAAGGCCATAGAGTTGAGAAACTCATTCACTTTACAAACTGTTCACAGCATCCAGATGTTTTCCAGACAGTATTCAAAGACGTCTTCATGATATTTTACTCTATATTTACATGAAATAACAGAGGATATTAAAAATTCTGTACTAAGTAATTTAATATATGAATGTTTTGGATTTGTAGACAAAATATCACTTTTATGGGAGTGACTAGAGCCTAATTTTATGTTTAAAAAGTGTATTTGCTTACCAAGCTTTATCAAACAGAACATTTCAAAAAGTAGCATTGTGCCCTCAAAATAACTGTCAATCAGCCTACAAAGTAAACGTTTTCTCAACGGTAGTTCGTCTCCGTTCAGTTAAAAGCTTAGAGTTTTTAAGTTCAGAATTGTGAAAAGTTGTCTTTGATGTTTGGGAACATACAGACATTTCTTAAGAAATATAATTGAAATAGAAAACCTAACCAGCTTCTTTTCATATGAGTGGAACACTAAAGCAAATTTCAAGAATGAATTTTCTTTCTTTGATGATCAACCATCTTATATTATGTTTTTATTGTAAATATAAATATAACCATGTATGGGTACAGAGATATAGCAAAGGGGAAGACCTCTTGAAATTCAAAAGCACTTTAAGGTATACGATTCTATCCACATCAGATATCACCATTTTAAATCTCTGCCTGTTTTCTTATTTAATTATTAAGAAGATAATAACTTGCTATTGCTATTACCAAATTTCATCTTATGAAAATGTTTACATTTGTGGATTCCCCTTCCCCTGCTGCAATTGGGGTTTATCTGTCTTAATGATAGTCTATAAAGTGCCTAGATATCCCCATATTAGAGTAAATTACTTGGAAACAAATTTTATTACAATTTAAAATTTTTAAATATCTATATTCATAGAATAAATTCCTCTTTCAGCATGTACTCAATTTCTTCCTTCTCATTTAATGCATTACAAAATTGGAAAGATTAGTAGTTCCTTGCCATAGAAGGCAATTCACCACTAATTAATTATTTGTATTTTCATATAGAAGTATTGATTTTTTTCTCAGAAAATTTATTTGAATTATGTGTTCTTAATTAAAGTCTAATTAACAAGCTCCAAGATCCTTTTAGAAAAAATGTAAACTCAAAAACATATGACATTGTTTATTTTAAGAGATATCAATCAATTCCATTGTGATGAAAAGTCTGAATTATAGGCAATATGCCACACTGTCAAAATATTAGTACAATGTTAAAACTGAGCCATGTACAAATTGACTTAATTTTCAGTTTCTACGACACAGCAGCATATCTGGGTAGGAAATTCCTGACAATGGCTGCTAGGTGGCATCTCTGTGCTTTTAAAGTGAAGGCATTGAGTTCAGTAATGACCTTGATAGGAGAGTGGGCTTCTTTATTCTTTTACAAGAAAAAAAATTTCAACAGATCATCATTTGAACACTCTAGTAAAACACAATCCCCATGAATCAGAGGGCAGAGTGTTCTCCTCTGCAATGCTGAGCCATGAAGATGGGACGAAGTAAATATTTCAGAGTAGGCTTCAAACAGGGTGTTTATATTCAAGTCCCACTTGAGGAACAGCTCAAAAAAAGGTGAAATGAACATATCTACACAGTGCTGAGACTGCTCTATTTTAAGGACATGATAGTTATAGTATAAATATTTTTGCAAAATGTCTTGCTAAGAGAACATTGCTTGAATTGAAGGAGCACTCTTCCCAACTTAAAAAATTATGCTCTGAACTTAGCTCCATAAAGCTAGTTTGCATCGCAGGCACAAACTATAACTATGATTCAGCACTAATCCCAGCACCAAACTATTTTGTTCCAGCCAAGACAGCATAGACATAATTCCTGCCCTAAATAAGAAAATTGCAAGAAAGCAATATGAGTGTGATGGAAATGAAGGGAATTTCAATAGTTATATTGCTAAATGTCTCAAAATACCCATTCAAATGATCACCCTAAATTAGAACAGTACAAAGATCAATGGTATTTGGTAAGATTATATAGATACACACCAGCACCCCTGTAATAATAAATAACTAGCGTTCAAGGTAGCCTATCTATATTTGAAAAAGAAAAAAACAAAAACCAAAAAACTCCCCGCTCTCACTTTGTCTAAATCGTCTGTAACCTAATTGAACTTTTGCTTTGGAAAAGTAAATATTATTTCCCATTCTTCTTTCAGGAAAGTTGAAAAGGTTACAATGGCACTAATTTCCTTCATTTTGCTTTAAAAAGTGTGTTGCCTGCATCTTTGCAACTGATTCTTGTGTGATTACTACTCACTAACAGAAGAAAACTCTTGGGTCCATTATTTCTGTTTCTGAACTTTTCTCTTGATATGTATCACTTTTCATGACACTGTGAGAAAGCATGATATCAGGGCCCCTAATATGAAATCGTTAGGCAATCGTATGTGTGTGCATGTGTATGTTGCACGTGCATGTGTACATTCATGTTCATATAAATATGGACAGATACACATGAAATATGTATGCAGGCGTATGTGTGCTTGTACCTGTGTGGAGATCTTAATGTAGAGGTCTTCCTCAGCCTTGTTTCACTTTTTTTACTTAAGGGGGGTTTCTTACGAAATCCAAGCTTGCTAATTTGGACTTTTCCCAAAAGATTTCCTGTCTCTACCTTTAGAATGTTCTGAGATTATTGGTACCCAAGAGGCCCAACACATGACGATCAGGACACTGAGTCTGACTCTTACATGGTTAATTCTTTATGAACCTAGATATCTTCCTAGCTTCATATTCTCAAAACCTTTTGCTACACCATACAATGGCTCTCTCATTCTACAATAATATTTGATACTTCATCAAAATTTAATCATTTTCTTTATAGGTAATACTTAGTGAGATCACAACATTAGAAGGCCTGAGGATAAACCTCTAAAATAATAGCATGCTGTTTCTACTCTTGTAATTGGAATTCAGAGCCTCCAATTGGTTGATCTCTACACCACAGTCCTGTTCTCCTATCCCCTCATACGTGAAATATGGTTTATGACTTCTTTCTCGTCACCTATCCATCAAACCTGACAGGATCATTTACCTGTCTACTTATGCTGAAGGCCAACATTTCCTACTTCAAGAAAAAAATGTGTTATTTATTGAAACATTCTCTGTGAAAAGCAAAGTGAAAACTTATTTCCTCTCTAAAAAGATTTCTTCTCACTGAAGAGAGGTGGGAGGTATGTGTGAGGGCTCCACACCAAAGCGCATAGTCTGTAGCAGATTCTCCCAAGCTAAAAACATGTCCAAGGATTTTTTAAAGTCTGGAAATTTTTAGAAAAAACTCAATTTTTGTAATAAGAAAATATGTCAGGAAACTGGATAAAATTGCACACGGTATAATAAGCCATTCCACCTGACTTACTTAAGTGTTAATTAACCAAAATTTTTACCTAAAAGCAATCAAAACTTAATTGGCAGTAGTGAAGCTAAGAGAAGAGATTCAAAATCAAACTGCTGTCTTGATAGTTGATGTAACGTTACATTGGGTCACTGAGATGATCTGTTAATTGGCATATATGAATAATCATTTCTGGTTGGTCTTAAAGTGTTCCAGTAAGAGCAAAGGGTCTTTAAACACTACCCTTGTTTAAATTAAAAAGCATGGTTGAGATATGGTCCCTGAGCATTTTAAAACAATAAAAGTAGGATCTTGTCAACTCAGTGTATTACACTTCTCAGTTAAAATCTTAGAAATTGTCTTTTGATACAAAGTTAACACTGTGGTTGTAATATTTATTTAAAATTTTATTTGCTGCTTTCTCAAAAAAACAAAAAATTATTTGCTGCTTGCAGTACAGTACATTGAAGTTAAAAATTTCTAAAATAACTTTTAAAATACAATTTTTAGGAGATGGAGAGATGATTCAGTGACCAAGAATACTTACTGTGCTAATATGAGGACCTGATTTGAATCTTCAGAACCCATATCAAATCCAACATAGCTGAACATGCTTGGAAACTCAGCTCTAGATGGAGACAGTCAGACCCAATGTGGCCATGCCAACTCAAACAGCCTATCCAAAAGGGGCAAAATTTTGGGTTCGTTGTAATGACCTGTCTCAAATTAATTAATCAGAAAGCAGTAGTCTGGACTCTACATGGGCACATGTGGCCAATGATACACACACACACACACACACACACGGGGGGAAGAGAGAGAGGGGGAGACTTACTGCACAGACACACAATATGTAGTTTTAAAATACATTTCTTATCTAGTATGAAATAAGAGAAATATTGTGAAATCATAGGAATTGTCTTTTAATTTTTCATCATTAAACTTGCCCATGGTCAATTAATTGGGCTATAGCTCATACCTATAACTAATATCATGGCAATGGGACTTCTAGAATAACTAATAACATTAAAATATATGAAGATATATTTAAACTGTAATATTACCTGAAAATATTATAATTCTGCCAATGGACCTTTAATCAAACTTAAAACCCTTTTGCCTCATATATTAAAGACTCGGAATCATACAGAGTACCTCTCATGCTCCTCTTCCCTTGCTGTTACCCTTTCTCAACTTTCAGGAATGTTAAATTTACAAAAAGTTCCTCAAAGCCAGCCTACAGTTTTTGTGAAAATTCCAATTGAAACACATCATGCAGAAATCTACGTTATACTTATTCCCAACAGGTTTTTAGAAAAAAAGCAAAATACAAATGGTTCCTTAATTTCAAAAATAATTCAAAGTACTTAAGCTAATTGTGGGCAGATCACAGACAAACTGGATATACAAATTCAAATCTAACCTATATGTGACACTGCTTTGTGCCCAGTGTACAAATTATAGGTTTGTGTGACTATACACAGCGTGTCACCAATAAAGTAATTGAAATTCTGTGATAGTCCAATGCAACATTTAAAAAAGGAGATGAGGAAAGGAGTTTTTGTCATTTACTGAATCTCAAAATGTTCAAGGCAAGAAGGCCATGGAGAAAGGATCACATTTACATGGAGAATTGCTTTGTAGACTTTTTTTCTGTCTTCCTTCAGTTTTATTTGTATTCTTAGTTACTTTTATAAGATTTCTACAAAGTTCTTGGCATCATCTTGCCTCTTGGTTTTTGTAATATGATGTATATGGGTGTTGTTCATCAAACAATAAATTCATCAGAGGAATTTATGAATCCATTCCTTCTAACGCAACTTACATAAATTATATGAAGAACAACAAGTACATAAAAGCAACTGAATAATATTGCTGATAGAATTTGCTTATTGGTGTAGGAGGTCCTTCCATTTATGTGTTGCTTTCATTGGTTAATGAATAAAGAAACTGCCTTGTCCTGTTGATAGGACAGAACTTAGGTAGGTGGGGAAAACTAAATGGTATGCTGGGAGAAAGGAGGCAGAGTTAGAGAGACGCCTTGGATCTTCCAGAGACAGATGCTGGGAATTTTACCCCGTAAGTCACTGCCTCGTGGCAATGCACAGATTAATAGAAATTGGCTAAATTAAGATGTAAGAATTAGCCAATAAGAAACTAGAGCTAATGGGCCAANATGCTGGGAGAAAGGAGGCAGAGTTAGAGAGACGCCTTGGATCTTCCAGAGACAGATGCTGGGAATTTTACCCCGTAAGTCACTGCCTCGTGGCAATGCACAGATTAATAGAAATTGGCTAAATTAAGATGTAAGAATTAGCCAATAAGAAACTAGAGCTAATGGGCCAAGCATTAATTTAATTAATAAAATTTCTGTGTGGTTATTTCAGGGCTAAACTAGCCAGGCAGCTGGGATGAACAAGCAGCTCTCTCCTTGCAATAGTTCATGAGGAAGGAGTATTTAAAAGAAAGTATTAGTTTAAATTGTTTGCACATTGTGCAATAATGATGTTTACATGACCTCAACTACTTCTGATAGAATGTGACAGGCATAGAACTAGCATAAATTTTGCTCTCTATAAAGCATCATGCAATTTTAATGTCAATAACAATAGCTTCCAAACACTGTTGTTGAAATAATTTTAAGAAATTTTGCTGTTAAGCATGGTGGAAAATTATGTAATCCCCAACACTCAGGGTGATGGGAAACAAGAATATTGAGTTCTACACTAGCCTGGTATTATGTAGCCAGGTCCTGTCTCAAACAACCTTAATTCACCTGGCACAACAATGAAATTAAAATGTTTCCTAAGAACGTTTATCTCTTATTTTTCCAAAACAAGGTGCTGCAATGTGTTCAAGCCAGACTTTCTGTCACTATCAAAGCAAACCTCCAGGAGAATAAAAATAAGTTTAGTGAAGAAACCGCAAATGCTGTGGAACTCATGCTTTGCCCCTCCCCAAAAGAACTTTCCTTTTTTCCCGTATGTCAAGATTTTATATAAGTTTAATACGCAGCTCAAATATCACATTTTCCATAAAGTCTTGTGTGGTATTTCTTCCACTTGAAAAAGAAGTAATCCCAATAAAATAACATTTAAAAGAGTGCTTTATCTCCCTCAATGTCTATAGCCATGGACACTATGTCTATCACAAAATAGAGATAGGAAAACAGGAATTAGAATGGATCTCTTTTCTCTCCCAAATTTACATATCAATTTCCAATGAGTCTTTAAAAATAGTTATGCAGCATTTATTGCTATTTTATGTTACAATTGTATCTCTTTTGTTAAGTAATAAGATGTTTATTATATTATGTATCTTTTACTCTGTGTGTGTGGTATAGGTGGTGGTGTGTGTATGGAGGGGCAATGTGTGTGTGATGTGGTGTGTATGTGAAGGGTGGTGTGTGTGTGTGTGTGTGTGTGTGCTTGTACACAAACCAGAGACCTTCTTGGTGTTTTTTTCAATCACTATCCACCTTATTTTTATTGAGACAGATGTCTCATAGTAACTGTATCTCACTCATTTGACTTGACTAGACCAGTTGACAGGCATACTTGAGGGGTCCTCCTTGGTTCTTTCTCCCCTGAACTTCCATTCCCTGCATTTTAATGTGAGTTCTGGTGATGTAACTCAAATCCTTCGACTTCCATGGCAAATCCATTATGGACTAAGCAAAAGCAATCCTCTGAATCCTTCCGGTCCAAATCCTAAGAGCAGCCTCTGTGCTGTGTCTTCGCCACTCCTTTGTCCTTTACTACCTAATAACTATCTCAGCCCGTTATCCATATATTAAGTACTTATTGAATGAATAAATAAATACATAAAGTGACAAATTCAGAATATGATCCAAGAACGAAGTAATGTGAGGAGAATTCTTAGTGCTTATGCGAAAACTGTAAGAAAAGAGGACAAGGGTCTTGTAACCTCAGTTTCTCCAAAAAAAGGAATTGTTCTCAGAATGTGTTTTTGTGCCACTGCCAGGTGTAGTAGATAGAAGTGAGTATACATCAGTTATTCATTACAACAGGCTATTGTTATTTTTTATATGCCTTTATGGAAAAGCATGTTTTTGCCATGTGCAGTTTGCCCTTGTGAGAGTACACTTTACTCATGTGACTCCTCTTAGCCCTCAGAGTATAAATTGTCTGATTCTCTGAATAAGGTTGGCTATTAAATGAGACTTTAATCCTCCTCATTTACAGGCTCCATTCTTCCAGGTCCCACCACCTCTGGAGTAGTAAACAAGGGAATAGTTCAATTTTTTAAAATTCTGTTTGAAATGTAGCTGTGTTCTCTATTTTAATAAATTCTCCCACTAGATAAGATGCTAAGGATGGGGGGCAAGACTGATTTTAGGACTTTTACTTTAAAGCCTTTAAAATTTTGTATCAGCTTTTCTTGACTAATGCTGAAAAGCATGTCCGCATTTTTTTTATTAATCTTCACTCCCAGCTCAACATCTTAGCACAGGCTCTCTGGGATGAGGCGTACTGTATGATCACATGGCTTTGTCCTCTCTGTTTTGTATGCCTTAATGTCAAGGATCACATATCTACTTTTCCTTGTTTGGTTTTCTTGTTTCAAAATGTCCATTTTCTTTACCTGTGTTTATAAATTGAAATATTTAATATCTAAACAAATGTGTGTGTGCACATGTGTATATGATTGTGTGTGTTTCTCATAGCTATTCTTTGGTTATATAATGTCTTAACTTTGTTTAATAAGCCAGCACATTACCTATTGCTTCAAAAGTCTAGTCTTTTGAAATGCTTCTCAAGATCTATGATCGTAAGGACCTACATGGCATTATGTAATGTGAGACAAGGCTTCTCTAATCTTACTATTTGAGGTTAGCAGCACTCTAAAGCATAATAGCTAATATAGGTATAGCAATGTGTATCTTAGTTATAACTCACTGATATCATATAAAGTAAGCTTTTTCATTAATTCTGTAGATTAAAATGCCCTGAAAAGATATGCCAGTAATAAAGTTGTTTAAACATCACAAAAAAAAAACAAGTCAGTTATCTAGATAACCCCAAAGAGGGGCATGAATTGAATAGGCAATCCTTTTAATTTTTCCAACTAAGTTGAAGATGATTAAGAAACCTTATGCCAGGATGATTTAAATAGCAGTACTAGAGGGAGCAATTCCAGAGGTCAGGAATTCTTCAAATAGAGAGTCTGTATTCAAAGTGTTTATTCACTGGTAACAAAATGCCACCAGTGAAATATTACCTTACAGAAGATGCTATCACTTCTGGGAATGATCTACCTCTACTGATGTGTAGGGAATTGCATATCTGAAACTAGCAGCAGAGGTTAATATTTTCACACCTAATGTGTTTCAAGACATAGTGACTAGATCTTAGTAATATGAAGGCCATTCAAAACAAACTGAAACCTTACCTGGCTCAAAACTCACTAAAGATTTTAATTATAATACAGGCAATGCTGCAGAAATATTCTACTCTTTAGAAGTTGAATGACAGACAAGGGTAGACTAAAGTGACTCCATTTTGGTTATCAAATATATTATAGCATTCAGTGATAAGTATGAAGAAATATACATAGTTGCAAGCTCATCCCAAATATAGAGCTCTTACTATACTGAGACAAAACTGGAGAGAAGATAGCTGAAGATAAAGAATTGAGTCAATAAAAGAAGCCAGTTATTTATTCATGGTATCTTTTTTTAGTGAAAACCCATCACAAATTTCTTGTCAGTCAAAGCAAGACAAGTCCACAGGTCTAAGTATCTGACCTAAAGTAAAAACAAAAACTTTAAGAAATAATGTAATTATAAAACAGTACAGCAAAGAAATAAAAGCAATCATGATTAAATACAAATGAAATAAGTGGTGCCTGTGGTAATATTTGAAGCCCATAATCCCAGCACTTGGAGCATTGCAGCAGGAAGACTGATAGGAGATTAAGGCCTGCCTGGGTTACCAAGTGACTTCCATCCAGGTCAACAGTGGAGATAGGATAAAGGAAATTAAAAGGGGGGAGGGAAAGATGATTTTAGGGAAAGTGTTTGTTTATATTTAGTGATGGCTTGAAGCTTGAAACCCTTAGAAGTGTATATAGGTACAAACACTTCAATAACATCTACTTCCTTGTACCAACACTGTGCATTCACATATTATTATAGTCATTAATCTAAGACATGACTACTTCTCACTCCCTGTTAATATTCACCTTTGTAGTAAAGTTTTCATAGTTCAACTAACCCATAATACTTCCTAGTAAGAAGAATAGAAGACAGAAGAATGATTCATTATTAAGGACATTTTCTCTTCCTTATTTTCACCTTGATTTGCAAAGAATGAAGCTCTAAACACTGAATTACATCCTGTCCATTTGTACATAATCATATTGCTAAAGACACATTTTTACTCTCTCAAGAAGTTCAATCAAATTATTATTAATTTAGCATATAAAATGGAGACAATGGAAGAGAGCAACCATATCAGATCAGAGAATTGCATACATTGACAGGAAACAGGAACGTTTATGTGGAATGGAACAATGTGAAATTAGTATTATGGGAATCTGGGGCCTGAAACTACCTCTGGAACACTCTAAGAATCTTGCTTTGGGAAGCCTCTGAGAGGCTTACTGGTTCAGTTTCCTAGAATACTAAATGTGCACATTGAATAGCAAAATGCCATTCTTAATAATCTAATAAGCATTACTTCTCAGTATTCAGTTCATTATTCTACTCTCCTTTTGCTTCTGTCTTACAGATTATTTAAATAAAAACTAAAAATAAAGACTTTCTTATATTTGCAAAAAACAATTAATCTATTACAAAATCTTTATAGATTTACTATATATGAATAATTATAGACACATAAAGATTAACAAATGAGACATCAAGCTATGTTATATATTTGACGTTAATTCTGTCTTTCACTTTCATCACCTCTTGAAAATTTAGTTGGAAGATGAATGAATAAGTGTCATAATGTTTCTACTGTCTTCATATACCAAAGTCAAAACAAAATGATTCATCGATAAGGAAATGGGGAGAGCCCATATATTTCAGTTCAGTATTCAAAAAGGGCTCTGATAAAGGTTCTTGCCACATAATCCTCAATACTTGAGTTTGAAACTGATGTACTCAAAGTAGAAGGGAAGAACCAACTCCTGAAAGCTTTCCTCTGATTTCCACATGTGTGTGCACTCTCTCACACAGGCAGAGGCTCACAGAAATATGAATGATAATATAAAAACCAGAATCCTCTCATGTCAAATATTCAGCCTCTTTCTGTCTATGTCCCACATATAAGGAAATGAGACATTATCCAAGATACCAAATTTGCTTTTAGTCAGATATAATTAGAAAATAATATTATTTTGCTGTTGATACTTGCATGATTATAGAGCCATCCACTGGAACATGGCCAATCTACCAAGAAACACATCTTCAATGAAAACTAATTCTCCCTCCCAAAAAGCCATCAACTATCCTCTGCCAGAGGTGGGAAGTTTAAGGTAATCCTCCCCCCTCCCATAGTATAATGTTGACTGGCTTGATCTGCCTTGTGCAGACAATCGCAAATTCTATGTATTCACCAGGGCAGCAGCTCTATCAAGTCCTTAGCACATTTTGACCTGGTACTTCCTGATTTGTGGTTCAAAATGTGCTAAGGAACCCATTCTTTTTGGATGGATACCTTGCTCAGCCTAGACAGAGTAGGGAAGGCCTTGGCCCTTCCCCAAAGTAATGTGCCTTACCCTCTCTGAGGAGTGGATGGGGGGTGGGGTGGGGAGGAAAGTGAAGCAAGTGGGAGGAAGGGAGGGAGTGGGAACTGGGATTGGTATGTAAAATAAAAAAGATAGCTTTTCTTTCTTAAAAACACAAAATCATAAAATTAAAAAATATAAAAAGCAAACAAAAATAAATACAATTTTAAAAAAGAACTGAGTGGTTTGCATTTGATTTTTTGCTGATAAAGAAGTTTTCAAAGCATTTGATGATAAGCACTGTATTTCAATTTTCTCACCTATTTTCAATGGATGTGAAAGTGAAGAGGCAATTTATGACTCAGTACTACAATAACTATGACTTCTTCATCTTCCACATATTAGTCAAAATATGATGAACAAAAGTAATGGCAGGCCTTGAAAGTCATTTGTTTGGGGGAAAATGTATGTGTTATATAGACCATAAAAAGCAGTTTTGGGGAACTTCTTGGTCACATTCTAGAAGTGTGGACAGGCTTCTCTCTTTATTATCATCAAAGAAAACATTTTTGGCTTAGCTTATGTAATCTTAAATCCTTTTTTAAATATTAACTTTAAAAGTATTTAAGTTGCTGCTAAAGATGGCTGTTGAGAAGAGGACTTGCTTCCTCTTCAGAGGACTCTCCTGGTGACTCTCAAACATTTTTAACTATAACTCCAGTTCCACAGGACTCTTACGACTTCCATTGGATTGTATGTATGTTATGTATGTACATACATGCAGGCAAAACACGCATGTATCTAAAATTAAAATAAATGCATCTTTTAAAAATGTAAAGCAAAGAAAGCCATCATTCCATAAATTAGTGATGCAAAATGAATTCACTTAAAATGAGGGATAGACAATTTTCACCCTGAAATAATTTTTAAACAAATACTCATGAAGACCTCTGTTTCAAGAATTAGAAAATTTTTTCAAAGGTGTTATTATTGTTAACTCTTACATCCCATCTCATTTTCTACTGTAGGATTATCATAAGTTTATGTGTACTTGAACTGGATAATGCATTTTATGACAGAGTATTGTATAGGACACAAGGAGAGTACAGGATCATGGATGATTTCCTATGGGAAGAGATACCTAGAGAACAAAATCTAGACAATGAAGATAGGAAAATCTAGTGCATCAAAGGAAACTGCATATAGGAAGTCATAGCATAGTAAAATTCCATGTGAAGGAATGAAGACCTTTCCTATGTGAATAGAGTTCTGCTATTCCTAACTATGTCAGATACAGACATTGATGCAGATGGAAAGGAAGAGAACTCGTAGAGACAATAAATGGCAGAGAAATGATTATCTAAAGTATTCAAGACAAGATCTACATCATATAAAACATCTTTGAGAAGATGAATTATCTTAACTTCAAACAAAATTGGAAATCAAATAAACGGGACACAATTTAGTTACGTTATTTGGAGTACTCAGAAAAAACAAAACTAATGTATAAATGACATATATATATATATATATATATATATATATATATACATGGAAGAGACAGAGAGACAGAGAAAATGTAAGACAGAAGATACAATGACAGAGGGAGGTTTACTCTAAGGAATTTGCTTAAGGGATTATGGAAGCCCAACATTCTCTGTTGGCAACAATGAAGACACTGGCAAGGTGCCAGTGTAGTCCTCATGCAAAACCTCAGATTCCAGACCTGGGGAGAGACAGGGTTTCAGTTTTATTTGAAGGTAGAAAGAGCTGAAGATCAGCTCAAAGTAGTCTGCAAGTTACAATTATCGCTTGGCACATTTGTTTTAATATACCTTCAACACATCAAGTGTAATCAATCCACATTTAGGAAGACAAGGTTTAATATCAGATCTATTGCTCAAAATGATACTCTTATCTAGAAGCAGCCACACTGACTCGTTTAAGACAATGTCTCACAAAATATTTGCAATCTACTGCTAAGTATAGTACATAAAGTAAATATGAGACTAGTAATGTGAAACTTCATCCCTACACTTATATAACCAAGTATGCCTATAATTGCCACTGGCTGCATTCCTAATTAGCTAGTTTTGCATTCACCTACCTCTTTTGGCCATCAAAAATTTGTTTCTCTTACCTTAGTATATCTGTTAGCCCTTTGAGATTGCTACTGTCTGCCCTATCCTGCAAGTTGGGTTTTCATGACATTCTTAGCTGGAGTGTAGGACTGGGTTCTGCGTCTTCACAACAAAATGTAACACAGCTGTTTGAAGTGTTACTCAGAGCAGAATAAATGGTTCAATGATTAAGATCATGTACTGTTCTTGGAAGGGACCACAGTTTTCCTCACAGTGATGTACACATATTCATACAATACATATATAGACAGACAGTCAGATAGATAGATGTGTGTATGTAAAATATTTTCAAATTCTTAAAGGCATCATATATCTCATTGTGACAAATAAAGGATTTACTCTACTCCTATCTAGTTACAAGATAATTCTATTAAATCAGCCTTAAGTTTGTTATCACCTAAAGTTTGGTTCTGGCGGCAGGTTGATTTTAGATTCTATATGCAATTTTATATTATTGTTGGTTTATGTTGAACTAAAAGAAAATTATTTATTTTGACTTTTGCTCAATTCCCATATGCATTAATTTTAAAAGTCTTCTATATCTCAAAAATGACAAAATATTCTATTGTAACATCAAAATTAAGCTTCAATACTTCAAGCCACACAAAGTAAACTGGTGTGTTATAGGAGAAAATAACAATGAGGGGAACAAGCTTGCTATACAATTTTGTCACCTATCTCCAGTTTCACAACTGTACAACCAGGACCCAGTAGTCAATGGTTTGGTGTTATTTTAGGTTGTCTGACATATGTCTAGTAGCACTAATATCTAAGAACGCAGCATAAATCAACAAAACACAAATGTTTGTCTCTGCCAAAACAATTGAAGTGGTTAAAAATAAATCTGAGAAAGAGCAAAATGTATATGAGATATTAGTGCCATGTATGGTAGACATACAAAAGTATAAAAAGCAAAGATACATTTTACTGTAGGAACAAATGATCAGAATGGACTTCATAGTGAATTTGATACTTTAGCAAAGAAAGAAAGATTTACAAAGATGAGTATGAAACAACTTTTCAGGACAGAAAAATATTTAAGTACAAATTCAGTGAAGCACAAGTGCCTGTGGCATCTTTAAGGAGAGACAAGAAATATAGAAAACATCAACTGAATGTGCAAAGAGGGCTTTCAAGAATAGAGAAGAAAGATTCAACTACTCCACAAGGTGAATGCCTGAAGGTGTCTTTAAGGATTCTGAACTAAATTGGAGGATATCCAGAGGGGTTTAAGCTTGAATGTTGCATGGTATAATGAACATGTCAAAAGAAGCTTCTTACTTGCTGTGAATATGATCTAATTTGCATAGTGAGGAAGGAGGGAGGAATACAATGACTACATAAATATGGAAGCTAGCAATGAAATCTGTCAATCAACTCTGACTTTTATGGCTTGGGTAATTAGAAAGGAATATGTTTCTTGAGTTTGGAAATGTTGATAGAGGAGCTAATTGATCTGGTTGTGGACATGTAGGTCTGAAAAGACTTTAGAACTCAGTAGAAGCCCTTATCTCAATAATTAATACTTAACACATTTCTCCTAAGGACAGGAACAATTGGAAAAATAGACATAAAAAAACCCATCCTGGTAGGTCTTCTGTGCAGAGAAAAAGAAATAGAGTTTATCTAAAGACCATTCTATCAATAGAAAAGTTGATTTTGTTTGAATTCTTAAACGTAACAAATAATATCATGCTAAAATGATGGCTGAAATGAGTGTTTATTTTTCTATGGGGACATAGAAGCTTCCTCCATGATAGCATGTAGGGAAAGCATGAAGTCTAAATTGGGCAGAAAGCTTAGTAAAGGGCATGTGAACACAAGTAAATGACCCTGTAACTCTTCATTTTCTCAGAGAAATAAGCAGCTCATCAGTAGCCACAGATGTGAATGAGTTATCATTACAGAAAAGAAAGAATGACCTGAAAACTGAAATTCACATTGAGAACAGCTTTTCCACTGCAAGCTCGGAGTGTGGCAAAGAGTCCTTTAGGGAAGATGAGTGATCAGGGGAGGATCTGGTATCATTGAGTTTCCAGAGGTGAACTTATTTCAGAGAAACTGGTAGACATTAGAGAATGCCACTGCTAAAGGCTTATGAGTTTCTCACATGCTGCCAACTGCATGGAATCAATACTGAAGCATCCATGTGTATGGAAAAACAAGCCTAAATTTTCTCCCATATCTAGCTAGTTTTCTCACCAAAATCATGCAGAGGAACATGGAGCCAAATTCTCTCTTGATGTGGAAAATGAACAGAACTACTAACTGGACAAAATCCAGCACCTTTTTTAAGAAATGGAAGGTGAATCATTCTTCTGCCCTCTGCTTTGGGCCAAATATATTTTAGATGGCCAGGGACATCATAATGAAAGGACGGCCCCTCTGTGAGGTCTTGGAAGTAGACACTAGTATAGAAGGGCATTGTTGACAATGGTTAGATTATGCATCTTAAACATAGTGTCAAAATATTAGGCAAAAAAGCTTTCTTGAAGGACATTTTTAAGCCAATAGAGGAAAACTGCATTGTCAACTGTTGTGAACTGCAACAATCCAACAGCCAAGATAACTTACACTCTCTACCACCAAGCCTGCACAAGAGTTCACTTTTTTTCTTTCAGAAATCTCATGGCAAAAGTTAAAATCTAATTTTACCTTATTATATTAATGGAAATAAATTTAAGGTTCGTTATAATTATTTCTGTTCTAGCATATGCCTAAGGAAACGGGGCTTACATATGGCTCTTAATCTATTTTATGATGTCTTTCTAATTAGATACCAAACACAAAGGAAGGAAAATGTTAAGCTTAGTTTTAAAAGACTATAGCTCACTGGGGGGTGGCTTTGTAAAGGAATAAGAGGAATGTGTAAGATAAAATTGGTCAAGAATCAGAAAACAGGAAAATTAAATTTTTTATCTCTCAGTAGCACAAATAAATATTTAGTGTTAAAGAACAAAAGATTATGGAATGCTTGGCCCTAAATAGGACATCTACATCATGCAACTTCTTAAGAAATGTGAAGAGGGGGTAAGAAGACTGTCATCAGAACAGAGGCAGAGGACGATTACACGAAAGCAGCACTTTCCAGACACAATACAACAGTTGCACATGTAAACACATGGAGGTGATTAAAGCATGCACAAGACTCAGGCAGGCTCAAGCAAGACAAAATGCCAGCAAAGGAAAGGATGATAGGCAAAACGTTTCAAATTTAGCTTAAGAGTTACTGACAAAGATAGGCATATGGAGAGAGTCAGTTGTCTTCAATGGAATGGTCCCTGGGAGGGAAATCACCATGCTACGGAGGGCCCTAAATCTAGGAGTATATGGGCCAAGCAAATTAGAGTTGGTGGGTTTTTAAAAAGGATACAAGGTTGCATGGGTAGGAAAATTAAACCTTGGGTAAGTTAAAGTAGGTGGGTGAATATGCACCGAATATATTGAACTAACAAAATTTGTAAATAAGTAAAAAAGTTAGAATTTGAAGTCAATAACAAATAAACAAAACTTTCACCAACCAAAATGACATTAGTAAAGTTAATAAAGAGTATGAATTGCAGACATGTATAGACACAGCTTGGTTATCTCATGTTATGCTAATTCCAAAAATCTTATTTTTATATAATAAAAAATAAAAATTTATCAGAATACATATCTTTAGGATATTTTATAAACTATATGTAATTACCAAATCATCAAACTAATGAAGTAAGCATAGATAATTTAAAATCGTTTTCCCAAGTGTTCTAAGTTCCTGTGGCAATCTTAACATCAGTGAAGTCTGCACCCTTCTTTTCTTGCTTCCTTTTTCTATTTTATAACAAGAAAATATAATCTTTAACCTCTGTCAAAGATATTATATGGCCCACAAGATAGGAAATTGCGATAAATAAAATTGCTTGTTTGAAACCGCAATAAATAACATGTCTCATTTGAAGTCTCCTACTTTTCTCCAAATAACACATTTTAACTGAAAAAGAATGCAGCCTTCATGGGGTCACGAGGTAGTTAACTAATGTTTTATTTATTTATTTTTATCTTTTAACCATTCTTTTTGTTATTTGACATACCAATTCCAGGTGCCTGACCCTCCCCTCCTCCAGCTCTCCCCACCTTCCCCCACCCTACCACCATCTTCTTCTCAAATAGGCTGAGGCTGGGATCAAGGAGCTCAGCTCAGTGATTAGCTATAGATCTCTGCATCTGACTCCATCAGTTACTGGATGAAGAGTCTATGATGACAATTAAGGTATTCATCTATCTGATTCCAAGGGAAGGGCCATTAAGGCACCCTCTCCACCAGTGTTTAGATTCTTAGCTGGGGTCATCCTTGTGAATTCCTGGGAATGTCCCTAGTGAGGTTTCTCACTAACCCCATAATGACTCCCTCTACCAAGATATCTCTTTCCTTGCTCTCCCTCTCTGACCTTTCGCCAGCTTGATTTTCCTGATTCTTCATATTCTCTGCCCTCCTCCCCTGCTTCTCTCCCCACTCCCCTTTTACCCTCAGCCCTTACTCCAGGTCACAGTTTACTCCAGAAATCTTCTTTATTTCCCCTTTCCAGAAAGAATCCATGTATGTCTCTCTTAGGGTCCTCCTTGTTTCCTGGTTTCTCCGGGGTGGTGGGCTGCTTAGCCTTTGCTTTATGTATAATTCCACTTATGAGCTGGTGGGAGTTTGTATGCAAACTCATTCAGCCACTTTGGAAATCAGTATGGCGATTTCTCAGAAAATTGGGAATCAACCTATTTCAAGACCCAGCAATACCACTGTTGAGCATATATCCAAAGTATACACACTCATACAAGGAGGACATTTGCTCAACTATGTTCATAACAGCATTATTCATAATAGCCAGAATTGGAAACAACCTAAATGCCCCTCATTGAAGAATGGAAAAAGAAAATGTAGTACATTTACATAATGGAGTACAACTCAGCAGTAAAAAAACAATGGCATCTTGAAATTTGCAGGCAAATAGAGGCAGCTAGAAGAAAAAATCCTGAGTGAGGTAATTAACATTTTAAAAGGTTCCATCTACCTATGCAAGCAGCCACTTGCTTTTCAGTAAATTAATATTATATATGTGGCTTAGATCATATATTCTACTGTTTAATTGATACACTAAGTTTATAACTGATATTAATTTTTCAAGTAATGTTTAATCTAACTTTTGAGAACTTCATATATGAGTACTGCAGTTACATCATTCTCTCCTTATCTATTCCCTGATTTTCTTATGTTATCTTTCCCACTCCTCAAATTCATGACTTTTAAATTTTTTTGAAATCACGAATTCCATATAAATTTTACTTAAAAACATTATAGATCTAAAA
>LOJH01005148.1:24629-34717 GCA_001685095.1 Ellobius talpinus | reverse complement strand
CATTCTTCAAACCTTTCAAAGACTACAGAATATGACATTTAAAATGTTTAAGAAGTTAAGACTTTTCATGACAATGAGACACATCTCCTCCTGGCAGCACTAATCTAATTCAAGAGGATGATGGGCATCAAAGAGGCTCCTTAAGGAGTTTGCTAGCCATTGGACAAGAAGCTGATCTTGCTTGATGAACTGGACGTGCAGAATCTGCTGAGAAATGACTGCTGAACTTGCCTAAAGGTGAGATGATCCTTCGGGATTCCTGCNCTGCTTCATGGAAAAGTCTGCTGGATACTATGGGCCTGTAGGCCAAAGATGGATTCTCCAATGATACAGAAGAACTTTGAGTTACTGTTCAGTTAGCAAGATGTCTCTGTCAATTCTAAAGTTTTGGAAGTTACTTACAATGTACTTCCTGTTTACTTAGGTAATATTATATTCTTCTGGAGTCTTTGATGGAGTTGAAGAATAGATAGATAGCTATAGTTATCGTTTTCCTTATATATGATAAAAGAGATAAAGTAGATATAAATATTGTAACTGTAATTCTTGCTTGATATTGTTTTGTTATGTGTAATTTTACCATGTTAAAGTTAAAACCTTTTTTTATTTAAACAGACAAGGGGAGGTGATGTGGGATTTTCCTCTTGTATGCTGTGATTTACATTAATGAATAAAGAACTGCTTTGAGCCTGTAGCAGAACAGGGCAAGGCAGAAAAGAGTTAGGTGGGGAAGACTGGACTGAATGTTGGGAGAAAGAAGGGCGAAATCAAGGAGAAACCATATAGCCCTGTCAGAACTGGACATCAGAAGGTTAGCCAGTAAGCCATAGCCATGTGGTGATACACAAATTAATAGAAATGGGTTAAATTAATATGTAAGAGTTAGCCAATAAGAAGCTAGAGATAACGAGACAAGCAATGTTTTAAATAATATAGTTTTTGTGTGATTATTTTGGGTCTAAGCAGCTGGGAACAAAAGAGTGGCCCTCTGCAACATTTGTTTTTTTCTTATTTCTGTAACATAAACATAACTGACAGAAACAACTTAAAGGAACTTCCTTTCTGACTGGCAATTTGAGGGGATACAGCCAGCCATGGTGAGGAACACATGGTGGCAGGAATGTGAAGAAGATGGTCATACAACATCCAAAGTCATGAAACATAAAGAAGAAGCAGTGCCTAAGTACCAAACCTCAAAGCCCACCCCATTGAGACTTCTATCAAAGCACCATCTCTCAAAGGCTTTATAATATTCCAAATCAGCAGCACCTATTGAGGTTAATATGGACAAACATGGGGGACTATCGGGAACATTTCCCTTTCAGATCTGCTTTGACAGAAGACCATATGGTGTAGGTGTCCACTAACCATGACAGAAGTGCTGCAGGCACAGCAGATCTGCTTTGCAACGAAATAGCAGTAGAAAGCATGATACTTGACCTACATGTAGAAAACACTCCTAGTTCATAATAATGCCCATGGGTTAACTCTGTGCTAGTGTCCTGAGGACAGTAAATGTGTCTGGTGTGGGAGTGTCTGTGACCGCCACAGACAGAAGAGTAATGATCTGCAGGAGAGAAGCAGCCAGTTCAGTTGAACATGACTGAATTGCCAAGCCAGTGCCAGTTCAAACTTTGGGACTCTGACCCTGAGAAGCTTATTTTGGGCATATTTAAGTACAACACTATTTGGTGAAAACTTTCCTGGTGATAATTAACTCAATCATGTGTGCACAATGAAGAAACCAGAAATATCCTGGAGAAACAAAGTAGGCTAAATAAAGCTTAGACATGACTACATAAAAACTCTGTGAAGTACATGTGACATCTTCCATAAAGATGGGTTCTGTAGATTGATTACACATGACACCTTCCATAAAGATAAGTTCTATAGATCGATAGACTGAGACACAGAAGCTCATGATCACAGTCTGGGGGAGGATCTGGTGTCGCCTCAAAAACAGATAGCGCAAAGGTTGCCAAGAAGTTGATCACATTTGCTCACATGCTTCTAGGCAGATAATAGGCTATGCATCGCTTCCTTTGAAGGAACAACCCTGTGAATAACCTTCCAGTAGTCCCTAGTGCTTATCTGTGAGCACAAAAACCTCTATGCCTCCTGTAGTCTGGAGTGTTATAACAGGAAACAATGAGAAGTTGATTAGGGTTTTTATAAACATGGCTGACATGGTATGTGTGGAGGAGAAGGAAGGATTGGAATGTTCAGCCAAGAGGCCTGTCATTCATCCTTGCTTTTATCTACTCAGTCTTCCAGCTAATGAACTAAATTTCGATTAAGCAAATGCCTTTTGAACACTTGCTATGTGCTGTGTTTCATAAGTACCTTTCAAGTTATGTCAGTAAGTAAATCAGTCTTGGTCTCTATCCACAGAAAACTTAAATGTTTGCAAAGTGAATTTTTCCTAATATAATCAGACACAAACATGTCGGGGCTACAAGACTTTTTGCCTTCAGCTATGGCCTGGTTGCACTTTTCAGCTGGAAGTGTGAAGATGAAAGTCTCTTAGGATTTGGATCTCACATTTTGTGATGTTACAGAAAATAGCAACTGAACTTATCCATTAGAATGAAAAGGGTAAGGGGTAGTACAGAGGGAAGAAACAATTTTCTTGGTGGTTGTGACAGACTCTCTGAGGAGTTCTGCTCTATTAGACAGGAGAATGGGATCTCAAGAGACACACTGATAAAGTTCCTTGGCATGGACTTCAGAGAAAAGAGGAGGCTAGATTTTGAAGGTAATAAGATGGGTATCAACATGGTAAAGGTATAGATATTAACACTGGAGGTGACCCTGGGATAGAGGGATGATCAAAGAAAGCATAGAGGAAGTAGGCTTTGCTAGACATTTTTATCACTATGAAAAATTTCCAAGAGGAACAGTTTAAAGGAGAAACAGTTCTTTTGATCATGCTATCATGATCAGCTAGGTTCATTGTTTCTGAGACTATGAGAAGGCAGGGCATCATAAAGTAGGAGACCTGCACACATCATCGCGCAGAGGAAGGGGAGAGAAAAGCAAGTGTAGCTTTAGCAGACTTCTTCCTTCATCTTACCTTTTATTCAATCCCGACATGTTCAATGGTTTCTTTTTCCTTAGTTAATTATGCCTGAACACGGAGGTGTGCTTTTCTAATTTCCAAGGTACCTCCTAACTGAATCAGCTTGATCATCAAGGCTAACCATCCCAAAGGCTACAGCTATATGCTCTCTAGCTTATTTGCAGCAAGAAGTCATTGAATTCAATTTGTGACTCAACTTGTCAACCCATTTCCCTTTTCTGACAATGGGTATAGAACCCAAGGCCACCTGTGCTGAAACTGAGAATTTTCATTTGACGAAAGCTCGTAGGATGAAGCCTCAGCTAATGACTTACCACATACACTCTTCAGCATGTCAAAACTTGTTCCCTATTCTGCCTAGAGAGGACATGTGGGGTTGTGAGGTGCTAAGAACATCATTTAGAGAGCTACACAGTGATGTCAAAGCAATAGCTCCAGAGTCACAAGCTTTAACACCAGGTATCCATGTGGCTTTGGTAAAAGTTAATCCTACTAAGTTTCAGTCTTTCACTGTTAAACGACAGCAAGAAAAACCAGGAGTGTCTTAAAATGATGTGGAGTGGCTTAAAAGAATTTTTAAACTTCATAGGAAACATCAATGGTAAATCTCATTAACCCCCCTCATCTATTAACAATAAAGTTAATGCCTCTTAGGTCAGTTTTATGCACAGCTTAGTTCAATACATTATTGATGAATTGAAGGATGACGTTAAGTTCCCCACTCTTAAGTGCTTTCCCCAACATCTGTTAACACACATTCTTGGATGGCTGTTAGAATCTAGGGACCTGTGATTAAATCACCTTGGAAGTGAATGTATTTTCTTGACAGCTGGGGGAAAGTGTCCTCCCATGAAATTATCAAAGAACGGAGGAGGCTAAAATATGGGATATTCATGGCATTATCATATAGATTACAACATAAAGAAAAAGTTGATGTATACCTACAACCATGTTTCTGGTTAATAAATTAATGTAAAGAAGCTGGTTTAGCTTTGTATCCTGCAACCAACATCATTCTTAGCAGGGACAGAGTCCTCTGAGTTTCACGTGCATTGAAGGGCCCTAGTGTGTCTTGTAAATGGTGTTAATAGGAGGACTATGTGAAATATAAAATGTATTGAACACTTTTGATCTTTAGATGGTAGTTAAATGGTTCAGTTACTAAGATGTATCTATCTTTGACTATCATAGGTATCCTAGACAAATTTTAAAGCTAACTTACAAAATAAAACAACAGAAGACTTTGCAATAAATAAGTACTTCCTTTGAAAATATGCCTCCTCCATTCTGAGCCAGAGAATGTTGTGTGAGCCTCACCTGTTTCCTTCTTTTGACTCCCTGAAAAACTTTTCCTTACCCAGTGATACTTTTAGAGACACTCTACCTGATTCTCTAATCATAGTAAAAAAAATCCTTAACTTATGGATTCATTTGATTCCAGCCAACAATTCATGTTCTGGTGCCCAGGAAGGAGATCTGGAAAGAAATGTGCTTCTGATGCAGTGGTGGCTTCTGCCTCCATAAGGAACAACACTTTTTCAGGTTGTTTGGGGATGTCAGTGGGTACAGTATGAATTTTTCTTATACTCCACAGGTGCCTCTCATTCACCATGTAGAGCATGATGTAGATTGGAGCCTGGAATAATTTAAATACCCGACTTTTCTTTCTAATATGCAGGAGGTTCCTTCAGTGGTCTTGACTTTTATAAGATACTTCTTTGTTGATTTTATTACTCTCTAAGTAGATCAAGGATCATTTCAGCTGTCTCCAAACAGATCTAACCTTATGAGTGTCAGAAACAAGCAAACAAACCCAAGGAGTTAGTGATGAAATAAGATAACCAGAGGCTTTCTAAAACAGACCATGACATTGACTTTTTTGAAAAATGTTTACTCTTAATTTCTGGTACGGTTACTGTACCACAAGAATAGTTGCCATGCGTTTGATTATGAATCATTCTGTTTGTGGTCTGGTCTTTATATTCATCACTTAGTGAAAATTTAACATTCTTTTTGCTTGGTACTCACCAAGAAAATTTTTAGTTTTCTAGATTTTGCTTGGTATAGTTACATTATTCTGGCAAGATGCATTGAGCATGAAACTCAAAAGCAAGGCTATAGAACTTAAGTATATAACATTTGATATTCCTGTCAGGTATACAGAGTCCTGGAGAGCAAGAGGGTTATACGGTTGGGTTTGGAAGGAAGAAAGGAAGTGAGAAA
The DNA here is from genome assembly GCA_001685095.1 of Ellobius talpinus. Classification (NCBI taxonomy): domain Eukaryota; kingdom Metazoa; phylum Chordata; class Mammalia; order Rodentia; family Cricetidae; genus Ellobius; species Ellobius talpinus. The sequence continues at coordinate 29,415 of LOJH01005148.1, read as the reverse complement.
TTTAATTGTATTATAATCCCAAAATAAAGTAAAAAGAGAAGGGGGAAGTGACATAATAATTATATTATCTCAAAAAAATAAAAAGTATAACAACATAACAAAATCATGAAGGGAATTTACTATGGGTATTGAATCATTTAATGTGATCTGAACACATACTTGCTATACAATGGCTTATTTCCTTAAATTTTTATTAGTATCATCATTTGTAGTGCTTTTGAATGATTACATGTAATGTGGGCAGCAATACTTCAAGAATAATAAAGAGAAACTTAAAAAAATCTTGGTACTTTCAAAAAGCAAAACTGAGGCATGAACTACAGTATGTTTTTTATGATTTTTAAAAAATGCTGCAAGGTCTCCAGCGGCAGTAGGCAGCGGGCTCGCAGAGCAGCTAGTCCCAGGCAGAGACGGCTGCCGGTTCCCGAGCGGTGACTGGTCCCAGGCGGGCTGGTCCCAGCGAGCCCAGGGGTGTGAGCGATAGTGAGGTTCCCTGATAGGGAGAGCTGCACAGATCCAGCCATGCAGCGAGCGGATGGGCAGGTGGCAGTGAGTCCCCAGAAGGTGCAGGTTCCCAGCAGCAGGCGGGTGGGAGACATGTGGGCAGACACATCTTACAGAATAGAATTGGATATTTATTACTTAGAGGAGAGAGAGAATGGGGGAAGAAGGAGAAGAGAAAGGAGGGGGGAGGAGTGGGGAAAGGGAGAAGCGAAGCTGCCTCTCCAAGAGAAAAACGGGAAGAGAGCAAGCTCAGGCTGGAAGCTGAAGATCAGCCTCAGCCTGCATCAGCGGATGGGGGAGGAAGTGGGTGTGGCTTGTCTCTTAAAGAGACGAAAACCATAACAATGTTTAACATCTATTTGTCGCAATTAATATGCAGTTGCAGCACAAATATCTAGAATTAAGATAATTTGTTTTCAAATCCTGCTAGTGTCATTACAGTCTACCAATGAAGTATAGTCTATGAATATAGCAAATTGTAGATTTTATTTTAATTTTTAATTAGCCTACTCTATCAATTTATAACTGAATTTAATTTATAATTGAATTGTTATCTCATAAAACCTTTGGTGGCAAGCAGCAATGCTATACTTAGTCTAATGTGGTTGCCAGAAATTAAAGAACATATGTATTCCCCTTGGTTCTAGTCTTAATATGCCATACCTCTACTTGAATAGCTTTATGTGTTCAGAATTGACTATAACTTTTCCTCATATATGAAGGCTCTCTTAGCAGCTCCTAAGATATATATATATATATATATATTAAAATTTAGTCTTTCTGTTTCTCCATATATACCCCAAACCCAGCTCCCGAGTGATCTTTAGTCTTCGCCAACACTCGTGCTTGCTTCACTGTCGTTTGGTTATAGAGAAGCAGCATGGCTCAGCGGATAAGTATTGATCCACTGACGAGGACAGAAATAAGCCAACTCTAGATAGCCTGTGAAAAAAGACTACGTAGCTTCACTCTTCCATGCTATCTCATGCAAAATTGTTTAAAACTCAGATCAAATCCCAATTCTGAACCCAATATCTTGCCCCAGGAAGTTCATTGTTGTTGGCTTGAATTGTTCTGACTTTTGATGTTAAAAAGAGATCTAAAATCATAAAATCTAAAAGCATAAGCTCACCCACACCTATCTCATTTGAGTATAAAGGGTCATCTAAACAATAATGTCGCTGTGATAAGAGTCTTCTTTACACGATAGCAAACATAGAACCCCTCAAATTACAAAGGTCCAGGAAACAGAAGAGAAGATAAAAGAGAAAAGGCTCAATTTGATATCTGTAATTCCATTTATCTAGCATTTGTCATTTTTTGCTTCATCCATTCTATTTTGCTGCCAGTTTCAGACTTTCAGTTTTCTAGGACAACGCAAGAAGACTGTGGATGGATCGGTAACAGTGAAGCAGGAAGGATCTTTTAGATAATTTTCAGGTAAGTTGAAGCAAGACATAAAACACAGACCTCTCTAAATTAAAGTATAGAAGTCCTTAAATAAGGCATTTTTAGATCCTAAAGTCTCTAGGTGATGGCCCCAATTCCCAACTTGACTGTTTGTGAGACCTGCTCTGTGCTCGGGAATTCTAGAGACGAAAAGCAGACTACATTTCCTGACCTCTACTGCATCCTCTTTCCTTCTAAAAATGGGTCTGAGTCTCCTGAAATAGATTCTACTGCAGATGGGACTGAGCAGTCAATGTCCCTGCTACAACAGGTTTCCCTGGGGTTAATCTTAGTAGCTATTGAAGGGCACATGGGACAAGTGCTGTTCACTGTTTTATAAGGGAGAAAAGTCCACAACTTTTGCTATTGTCTTAGGGGGAAAAAAGAAGAACACATGGCTATTTTCAGATGTGTTTCATTGCCTTGTAACTTCAGGGTAGTTGGCACAAGTGGAATCAAAAAAAGATATATTGGAGCAGTTGGTGGCAAACAATGATGCAGTGCAATACCCAGAACTTTTACACTCTGACTGTCAACATCTTGTCTCCGTTTTCATTCATTTTTCAATATTTTAACACAGAACTAAAATTTTGTAAATGTATAGAATTTTTACAATGTTGATATGAAATCCAAGTGTGATTATAGTTAGACAAATTAGCAATAAAGGCAGGGCTGTAAATGCTGATGTATTCACATGCATAAATTTTGTTTCCATTAATTTTATGATTTCTTGCATAGATGTTATAAGAAGAAAGACAGTGAGCCAAGGTAGGCATGTCTTTGATGAGAGGCCTTTGGAAGAAGAACAAATTCAACCTTGCCCTTTGAAGTGGAAAGTATTGTGCCCTCATCAGCCATTGCATCTGCTTGTGAAATCAAAGACAAAAATGTTTAATTATCGTCAATAAAGAGAAGCCTATCCAAGAGTATTTGTGTCACTTAGATGCCAAGGAGACTAAGCCTTTCTGAGCAGGACAGGATTGGTTTCTTTTTCTCCTGTTCTCTAGATTTTTGTGATGACAGAATAACAGTCTTTATTCAGCTAAGGAAAGAAATAGCTGATGTTCCAGTGAAGGTTGAATCCATTCCCTCTATCAGATACTGCTTTAGATAATCTTCATGTTCCATCCAACAGGTGCCGCTTTAAGAAGGACATCGTACTCCATACACAGCAACATCTGACTCTGAAGACACTATGGCTGCTTCCAGGGGCAATATCCTCTTAACTCCTCTCTCCCCCAAGCATAATACTTAAGAAGAATATTAATTTCAGTGTGTAATTTCAGCTTCTTGCAGAATTCTTCCCTTTTCTTTGTGAGGCATTGAATCATCTTGTGAACTTAATTCTTCTTTGCTTGAGATGTTTTGGACTTGGTCCATCACTAGGCTGTCTCTCTCTCTCTCTCTCTCTTTCTCTCTCTCTCTTTTATCTCATGTATGTATGTCAGTATGCCTTGGAAATTAGTTTTTCTCTTCCCGTGAATGAGCAAACGCTTTTCCTAAATGAAATCTGGAAACATCATGGGGGAGAACTCTGCAGGCAGTGAGAGGATTTACTTCAAACAGAGTCTTGGGAGACAGGCAAGTCCTTTCCTGTGGAGTCCACAAGCAGTTCTTCCTCTGATGTCTGACTCTGCAGGCTGCACAGTTCCCAATGTAATTTTGAATTCCTGAAAGCAGAACCTCAGGAGCTTCTAATCAGAAAACACCAAACTTGCAGCAAAGGTCAGTAAACGAGGAGTGTAGTGGATCTTAATTTGGGGTTTATAAATCCCTAATATTATTAACCTAAGTTTATGTGTTCTTCAGGTTTATTTTATTGCTTTGAGGAGCTGCTAAAATTAGCTTGTCTCTAAGAAAACCCTACCTGGTTACTTTGCTTTTTGCTCAAAGGGGTCACAATCAACTAGTTAAGAACCGTTGCAACATATAACTTTTTGACCAGTGGTCTCCTGGAAATGATGTCTTCTCCCTTTCACTCTCTGCCTCTGTTGAGAATTATGATAAATTAGTGGACCCTTAAAGTAGTTGCCCAAATTAACACCATGGTGGTGCATAAGCATCATCTAATTCCAGCCTTTGCTCAGACTGTTGCTGAATAGACCAATGTTCTAATTACCAGACGAGGAATACAACGACCTGAGTGATGACACCTTTTGCTCATGATCATCTTCAAGGATTTTACAAAACATTAGTTAACCAACTGCTTCCCTGCAGCCTTCTCACAGCTTCAATGGGATTTCCTTTGCTACATGTTGCTTTTGCCTTTAGCATCAAAAAGCCATTTTTTGCAAGAGCTTTTGTTGTTGTTGTTGGTTTTGTTTGTTTGCTGTTTGTGACACGGTGTCCCGTAACTCAAGCTGAACTCAAATTCCCTATCTAGCTAAGGCTGCCTTTAAAATCCCAATTCCCCTTGCCTCCAGCTCTTAAGTGCTGACTCACAATTTACTCTACTCATATGCAACACTAAGAAGAGTTCCATGGCTTCCACACGTGGAGAAAGAGGAACCAGACAACTGAACAACTGGACAAAAGCTCCTGACAACGTTTTGTTACTAGTAAACAATGGTTATATTGTTTTACAAAAGTTACCAATCCTTTAGTAACCTCAAATACAACTCATATACTGAGGAAAGGGTTATATTTTAATTTAGATAAAATCACTCAAATCTGTGAGAGGGCGAAAAAGCCTAAAGGAGGTGATGAAGCAACAGAAGACAGGAATGGGAAAGAGAAGGAAAGATTGTATGCTTTTATGTTTCCCTTTACAATCAGAATATGTAAATGTGTGTGTGTGTGTGTGTGTGTGTGTGTGTGTGTGTGTGTGTGTGTG
>LOJH01005148.1:8207-24505 GCA_001685095.1 Ellobius talpinus | reverse complement strand
GTGTGTGTGTGTGTGTGTGTGTGTGTGTGTGTGTGTGTGTGTGTGTGTGCCTTCTATTCAGGTCCAAATCCCAATCCACATTTTAAAGTGGCCTTGGGAAAATGGTGGAGTTCATTAGCTCAGTTTCTTCACTTGTAGAAAAGGAGTAACAGCGATACTCCTCATGAATGTTGAGAGGAAAAGCAAAGTTAATTTGAAAAGTCTAAACTCTTGAAAGATCAGCTGCTACTAGGGCCCCGAGTCATACTATAGTGTTTCAACTTTTTTTAATACGGTCACATTTTCCAATTTGCTGTCATTTTCCTAAGAACCTTTTTTTTCTTTCAGATTATTGCATTCCTTTAGAATTGCCTAGACACTTGGCCCCTCATTCCTATCTGTATTTGCGCTGTTCAGCAAGGCCCTGTCTAAATCTAACAGTTCAGCTAAAACAGAATCTGCTAATGAACACCTTTAAAAATACAATTAACAAAAACCAATATGTAAAAATCATATCCTTTGACTTGTAGGTGTGCTGTTTCCTCTCTTATTGGCCATGTAAAACTGTCTCTCATTTCTCTTCTTATTTACAGTCTTACTGGGGCAGAGACACACATTGTGGTAAGCTGCATGAAAGTATAAAATGAAGAAGTTTTCTTCTCTAGAACAGTTTACAATTTAGTATGGAATCAAGCAGGCACCCAAACTGCTGTAACGTAAAGTGGAAGGTGATGGGCTTTATTATAGGAGCAGTAAGAAATCGTCATAAGATCTGGACAGTGTCGAGGTCATTGCAGACTGCAAAGCAGGAACAAGGCTTCAAGGAGGAAGTATATGGGAGGCTGTTCTTCCAGGAATGAGCTTGCTTTCTGCAGACTGAGAAGATTTACCCCAAACGGGAAAGGTCTGCGGGTTAATGAATTTCTGCTAAGTATCACTGTTGTGGATAGCTCCTGTCAAATGGACATTGAGAAATAGCCACAGGCGTTGGCTTGAGTTTGACAAAGGTAGAGGTCACCCTGGGAAATGTGGTTGCTTCCTATTTTTTTTCTCTGCCAGTGAGCTCCTTTAACACTACCTGAATCTCTCTGAAAATTGGACAAATCGGCCTGTTTTAGTTTCACTCAGAATAGAAATCAATATTGAAAAAATAATTTTCCCATCTATTATGAACAAAAAATGATACCACTGACATTCCTGTTGAGTTGTTTCCTCAATATTGGCTGCAGTTCTTTGCAAGGAAAAATCATTATATATTATTCTTCCTAGGAATAATATCATCCAACACATATTTATGGAGCACCTCACATATTCCAGGCATCATGTTCTTCCTTGATTATTTTTGGGTTCCCAATATTTGATTGAAGTATGCTTTATGTATACAACAGTGCACAGGCTTAGAGAATGCAGTTTCCTAAATGCAAAAATTGCCTGCCCTTGTTCCTTTTATCCATGTATCAAAGACAGAATTAACATTTTTTCAAACAGTTTTCCTTCATTGTCAGTCTCCACCCTCCATCAAATATAAATATTCTGTTTTTTTATCATGTGTTCATTTTAAATATTTTAATTGTTCTTGTAATGTGGATGATACTGTACACTTCAGTGTTTCATTTTCAGGCAAAATACTGTTTCTGAGACCCCAGTGAAGTTCCATATATCAGTAATTCCTTTTAATTGCTGAATAATTTTCTCTTGAAGCAATATATTCCACCCCCTTCTACTCATATATTTAGATAGTTTTTCTTTTCTTTATAACTCTGTCTATCTGCTGTATAATTATTGAAAGAGGTGCTTTGTGTATTGTGTCCCCATGTGAATGTGCACAGGTGTGTGTTTATCACTGTCTTAGATCTTACTGATTGGCCAATGAGCCTCTGGCATTCTGTCCAGCTCTGCAGATGTAGTCTACACCTGGTTTTTTACATTAGTTCTACTATATATTTAAACTCAACTCTTCATGCTTGAGTAAGAAACACTTTACTGACTGAGCCATCTCAACAACCCCATCCTTCTAACTCTTCAACTAGTTTCATATATACTTCCACTTGTTTCTTTTGGATCAATATCTAGAGTTCAATAGGGAATATGTATTTTTCCCTTTGCAATATACAGCTAGCCCTAGTTCCAAAGTAATATAGTACATCTATACATTTATTAGCAATACTTGAGAGAATAGGTAGATGAGCTATGAATTAAAGTTGAGATAAATTTACTAACATTGTATACTTCAATTTTTTCAGTTGTTCTTCATTTCTGTTGTCTATTTTAAATATATCATACAATTATCACATTTCTATTTTCTGTTCTCTCCCTTAAAATCCTTCCATATCCCTCCCTTCACTCTCCCTCAAGTTCACATCTTATTTTTCATTAATTGCTATTGAATAATTTTATCTATTTTCATGTACATATGCATTCCTAAATATATTCTGTTGAGTCCATACAATGTAGGTTGTAGTATGTTTTTGTGGCTGACTGTTCATCAGTGGACAATCAATTGGTGTGTGTTTCCCTGTGGAAAACTCCCTTCTTGTATCCCAGTCTCCCAAGTTTCCTAAGTTGCCTATAGATTTTTTGTGTAGGTTTCATACCTGGTGGACTTCTCCCCATCCAATTTGGCATGTCCATTGGTGTTGTCCTTGTTCAGCTTATGATTGGGCAGATATGGTTTGCTTTTTTTGTTTGTTTGTTTGTTAGATTGGTTAGTTTTTTGAGACAAGGTTTCTCTGTAGGTCTGGCTGTTGCGGAACTTGCTCTGTAGACCAAGTTGGCCTGTTGGGCAGCTATGTTAACCTCAGAAGCTATACCCATAAAATCTCACCAACATGCACTTCAATTTTAAGTTATAGCTATGCTCTTTGTAGCATCCTTGGTACTTTCTGTAAACAGCATTGTCTGTGAATATAAGACAGTTTATCTTTCAAATCCATTCACTTTCTATTTCTATTTCTATTTTATTGAACATTCTGATAAACAAAGAACGATAGGTAGAAGTGATATACTGACTTGTTTTTAAACTTTACATTAGAGAGATTAATTTTTTATTCATGTATTTTCAGATAGGGCCTAACTACAGCCCAGCCTGGAACTGAACTTGTGATTTCCCCCTCCTTCCAGTCTTCAGGTGCTAGGATTACTGGTGGGCACAACCATACCCAACTGATGGACTCACCTTGTATTCCTATGGTGCTCTTCATTATTGTCATTGCTTTGCTTTTTTTTAACTTGTGATTGATACAAACTTTTTTCAAGAATTTTTCAACATCTGCTGAGATGGCTGAATTATTTTTCTATTTTTGTTAATGAAACATTGAAAGGATTTAAAATACAAATCCAACTTTGAATTTATCCTAAAATAAACCTTTTGTTATTATGTATTATTATTTTTTAAAATAATTCATAAAACTGTCTACATTTAATCTAATAACAAGTTGTTAATACATTTTACACATATTTAAGAAGTATTTGGAACTTTAATTTTCTTTTCTTACAATATTCTTCCCTGGATTTTTTCACGGTTATAGCAACATATAAAAAGAGTTGAAAATATTTCTTTTTAATGTGATTTCTGAAAGAGATCGAATCAAGTCTATCCTCAAGTTAACTATTCCTTTTGTAGTTTCTCTTGAATTTTATGCTAAGTAAATAATACATAATTTTAGTCTCAGATGTTTTGTTTTTAATGATTTAATTTTATTTTGTTCTTTACGTGTAGTCTCTGTGGCTTGGCTGGTTTGGTTGAGATAGTCCACTTCCTCCTCCTATACTTTTTTCTTTGAAGCCTTGATAAATTTAATCAATTTTTGAGACTTTGATCTGATATTTCCAGTATACCAAGACCTCTGTATTCATATTCTCCCTGACTTCCATCACAAATTTCATCCTCTTCCTTCTTCACATGACTAATAAGTTTGGGTAGTCTATTAGGCATTACAGTTTCTGGATTGTTTTTTGATTTTGTTGTTTTTCTCTTAAGTTGCATTTCAGTAGAAAATTAGTTTCCTCATTGTCTTTGTTACTCTCCTATTGCTGTGATCAGGCACTGTGACCAAGGAAACGTTAAGAAGGATGCTATTGGGGGCTTATAGTTTCAGAGGCTTAGCCATAATTATCATTATGATGGCAATTCTTAGTAGTCAGCTTGATTATATCTGGAGACCATTTCTTCTGGATTCCAGCATATACAGAAGATGAGCTGAGACACACAGCCTCATAAACCTGAGCAACTACTAGATTTTTGGATTTTTTTTCATTTTCAACTAGCCATTGTTGGATTAGCTGAACTGCAGCCTGTAAGTCATTCCAATGTATCCCATATATGTATATATATACATATATTCCATATATACATAGATAGGTAGATGGGGGAAGAGAGAGGGAGAGAGAGATCCATTCCATAAGTTCAATGACTCCAGAGAACCCTGAACAATACAATCACCATGGCAGGGAGCATAACAGCAGGCAAGCAGGCATAGTGATTGAGCAGTAGCTGAGAGCTTACATCTTAATCCACAAGCTGAACCAGAGATAGTTCTGACAAGGATTGGTGTAGGTTTTTGAAATCTCAAAGTCCACCCTCAGTGGCACTCTTCTTCCAACAAGGACAAACCTCCTAACCCTTCTTAAACAGGTCCACTAGCTGGATTAATATCCAACTAAGGAGACTGTTGGGGCCATTCTCATTCAAACCATTGCACTTGTAAATTGACATGCGCTTTTAAAAGGTGATGTGTAAAGTTTTCATAAGCTAAAATATAGAATATCTAAAACTGGAAGACCTAATAATTTCTCCTCCTCCCAATTTTTATTCTTCTGGAGTCTCTAGTGAATGCCTTATCTATCTGCTAATTTCCATACTGTGATGACGACATTCCAATATCTTTAGTCCTGTGTGAGAGCCAGGGATTGCTTTGGTCACAGGTGTTTCATAGAAAGTCATCCAATGTCACTTTTCTCTGATTTATAGGATCTTATTTGAGCTGTACATGATTTGACTGGCATTTATCAAAAAGTCAAAATAAGGTTTGCAAGATTCTCAGTGTTCATTTCCTCCTGATTAATGAACCTCAAATTCTATCCACTCATGGACTCTTACATTCTGATTTACTGTTTTCTCCGCAGGACCATATTGCTGAGCTCATATTTTTACCACACTATTCTCTACAAAAGGTTACAGCAAAGATGTTGAGCAATTATGGAATTAGTGGTGTCTGCTTACCTTCTCGTGAGATCGTAGGCATATATTAACTTTTGTCTTACATTTGAAAATAATATGTTTTAGAAATTTTATTCATTTTCAAACTTGGAAAGTTAAGGCTAGTACCAGTTGTTCTGTTATTACTATAAATCAAAGTCTCCATTGGGTTTTATAATAAGTCTTACCAAGAGTATAGATGTGATTTATGTTAGATAATTATTACAAATAAACTAAATAGCCACAAATAACCTTGGCACACATAGTTAAATAAAATTATATCTGGAATAATTACATAATAAACACAATCTATTATGGATTTTTCTTTTTGGTTCTTCAATAGAATTAAGATGAGAGACCAATGATAATGAAACTCACATATACTTAGTATATGACATTCTTTCCAAAACATAAAAGTGCCACCAAGTCTACAACATGGGTGTCTATGTTCACATTTTTAAAAAGCCTCAATAACTGCATCATAAAGTAGATCTAATTTTTGTATATGTGTGTGTAGGAACACCTATGTAACCCCTGGTGTCCAGAAGAGAGCATATGATTCCCTGGAGCAGGAGTCACAGGATGCTGTGAACTTCCTGGAATGGGTGCTCGTGATTGGACTCTGATCTTCTTGAAGAACAGCAAGTGCTCCCAACCATGATGCCATCTCTCCAGCACGTTTCTAATGATAATTTCTATTGAAGCTATAATTAGATATGATTTAGAATTCCTCCAAGGAAATTAAGGCTGAACCCTGTATAAAAGGATATTTATTTCTATCAGATACTCTGTCCAGCAACTATGAATTTAATCCAGTTTGTTGCCCTTATGGATTCAGGCCTACTATTTTTTTGCTTTTACACAGGTAAGTCCTGTTTTTCCTAGATGAGTTTTTTTCCTTCTGAAATAACTTTATTGCAGAATGGTCATCCTTCAAAACAGAATTATTGCATTCAAATAGTCAGATCCTGTATTAATTGTAGGTTTCAAGTGTCATGATTTACTAGTATGTCATGTGTGACAGATACAGAATGCAAAATGGCTCTATCAAATAAGTGTTTATTCTAATTCTTAAAATTAAAGTGAGCAATAGCTTTCAGAGTCGATGATCCCGCAGACCTTGTCTGGCCAGGATTAATCCTTCTTCAGATAACCATGCCTCTGGTGGGTTGACATGTGAACACTAGTTGGCTCCTGCTTCTCATGGCCCGTGACATCTGAGAGTGAAGATAGCCACTTCTTGTCTGACTGCTTCAGCCGGGACACCATTCTTCACCTTTAAATTGAAATGCAATGGTCAGCTTCACTTGGGTTGAGTCAACCAACATCTAGAACAGGATTAACGATCTTGACTCTTCCTTGTCCTCAGCTTGTGGTTGCACAGGATAGGCCTTCTCAGCCTTCTGAGGCACAATGGTAATTTCTTTAAGGTTAATGTGTGCTTAAGTGTGTATGCGCAAGTGTTGTTTCTATGTTGGTAGTGGACACTGCTGAATATGTCAAGTCTGTTACTTTGAACTTTCGGGCAAATCACAACTTACAGTAAGGAAAGATTTTTGTCTTTACATATAGATACCAAATGTTTGAAATGTGTAGGTCTGTATCTCATCGTTCACTTCAGTTTCCATTTTACTTTGTGTTACTCTCAAATTAAAAATGATGATAACATATATATTTACCTATGCTGAAAAGTCAGGAAACCTTGGGGAGAAGGTAAAACTGAACCAAGAAATGATAGGTCTATCCCTAAGGCCCATGGGATGAATTTATAATGCGAATGGTAAGGATTCAGCTCATCTCTGACTTGAAAAGTGTTTGTCTTGGATACTAACTCAGCATTCTGTGATATACACTACCTGAGTTACCTTTAAAGACAAGCGGAGGATTTTATAAGGCAGGATACCATTATTTCTTAGACATACATATGCTGCCTCTTCACAAGCAAAGAGTTGTGGACTACCAGGGAGTGGTGCTGGCCAAATCTGATGCTGAAAAAAAGAACAAAATCCAACCTAAGGAGCTTGCTTTGGATGTGATTCACTACTCCACAGCTAAGGAGAGAACATTTCCTTAGAACATGAAGAGAGCACAGGGCACTTCTAAATGGATGATATATCAAACAATGATTTTGAAGTACCCATTTTTCTTTAACCAAATGCAAAAATAATAAAATGTGGGTGTGCATAGAAGGGGGGAGAGGTTCTATGGGAAATATTGCTGACTTAAATGATACTTAGGAGTTATAAGAGTTCTCAGAGCTCACTGTGCTTCTAATAAAATATGATATGTCAGATTTCTTCTTCTGTTTTCAGCTTATGTAAGATTTGCTGGTACTTAGAATAAATATAAAAACATGGAAACATTACTATAAGGCATAAGACAAAAAATAAAAAAGCAAAAGCAAAACCAAAAAAACTATAAAGGGCTGTTTGTTTCTGCATTAGATGCTCACTAAATATCTAATATCAAACATACAAAATATCCAAATGCAACAAGTACCTGTGATTTGTGTCTATATGTGAAGAGAGGAAAAAAAGAAGAAAGAAGGGAATAGACAAAACAGCTAGAGATATAGAGACAGAGAAAGAAACAGACAGAGCAAGAAATAGAGACAGAGAGGGTCAAAGAACAACTTGTGAAAGTCAGTTCTCTCCAACCATGAGGGTCTTGGGGTCTGACCTTATGTAGTCAGGCTTGGTGGGGCCTTTACTGTTACGGCCTGTTTGACTACTGCTCACAATCATACAATCATTAGCCTTCCAAACTATCAAAAAAGCATATGAGTTAAAGGTATTTAATTCCTTATTTAGATGCACAAAGTGACTAGTTTTAATGTCAATTCACTTGATATGTTATTCAATTGATGCATTTTAAGTGACAAAAATATACATACATATATGATTCATATATTATCCTAATTGTCACACAAAAATGCACACAGACATATGTTGACCCCACAGAAGTTTATAACCCAGCTGTGGAGTTGAGAATATTAGACATGCATATTATGTATATACAGAGAATTATAAAAGAAAGTGAGTATTTATGAATAGGCTTGGCCCATTGACAAAATACTTACAGGAATGAGTTGTGCCTTCTGCAAGACAAAGGGTTGATGTTGCTACTGAAGATAAAGAGCCAAGAAGAAAGCATCAAACACTCCTGAGGCCACAGGACTAATGGTTGACCTGGATGAAATAAACAGGTCCTGTGTGGGGTGATGAGAAGAGGAGTGGTTTGAGAAGCAGACGGGCAGGGTTGAAAAATATTTTTATCACATTGAGCAATAAGGGAGGCTTACAGCATTTTGAACAGATTATTCCCTGGGTGTTCTTTTGGACAAAAGATCTACATGAAACACACAGTGTGAGTTTCAGAGAAGCAATAGCAGCAAATCAAGATGGTGAATAGTCATCAGATGTGATGTTCTGAAGGTCAGAAGTAATGGTCAAAGCCAAGTGCACAGACTTGTGCAGCTCATGGAATGATCTGAGCCTTGGCCATGCTCTCATTCCACAAAGACTTGCTCAGTCTTCATCTTTGTACCCTGAGCCACGGAGGATTGGAGTTCCCTAGACTTTTTTTTTCATACTGATTCCCTGCTCTTCTGAATGTTGGACTATACTGGAGAAGTGAATTCAGGAAGTGAGCCTTTTCTTTCTCAACCCTGGTTAATCAAGATCATCCTTGCTGGAAGCCAAGTCACAATCTACCTGGAAGTCATGTCAGATTGTTGAATAGTAGAGACTTGCCTTGAGAATCTTACTGAAGGGCTTGCATGGTACATACAAGAACATGATGGACAGAAATCCAAATCCTTTCTTACACATTCTCATTCATTACCAAGGCACTGTAGTTTCTGAACAAATAAGGACAAGAAAGATGTACCAAGCCCCCAGTCAGCTCCACTCAAAGAAGTGTGGCCTGGAAGGAAGATCCTGCACCCTATCATCTTCCTCAAGGCTTTCCTTCTCTTTTTTTTCACATTCCCTTCCTCGTTTCTCTTGCCTTTCCTCCTCCCTTTCACCCTCTCTTATCTCCCTTGTCTCCTCATACGTACTTCAGGTTTCTCCTTTAAGGAAATTTATTTTTCAGTTTCCCTGAACAAAAGATTGAGCATGGAGTCCTGGTTTCTGGTGTCACAGCTGCTCATCTCCCTTAGCAAGAACAAAATGTTGCTTTCAGAAGCCCAAAGGTGGAGCTGTTGTAAAAGGAAAGTCAGACACACTGGAGGGGCTACCAACAGAAGCAAGCCACACACACCAACACATCCATGCTGAGACTGCACGGAGGGGATGCAGATCCCAGAGGCTTTGCTTCCAAAATATAAACATTGCCCCCGCTTTTTTCCCAGTGAGAAATAAAAATCCTGCTTACAGCAGATGCATTACTGCCAAATTGTGCAAAATAGCACAAGTATTAAGTGTCTGCTTAACCCCCTTTAATTGTTAATTCCATGCACTTTAGTAGATTCCAGTATTAGCAAAATAACTGCAGGGAGAAAGGATTGAAATTCATTTCAGTTCATTAATACCACCATTTATCAGCATAATGTCCTATAGATAATGATCAGAGGGTCATTCTATTTTCTCCATTTCTGAACTGCTGTATAGTGTGCTAAAAAGCCACAAGAGCACTTGCGTTTCCCTGGGAAAGTCTTCAACAAAATGTCTCTCACGACAGGGAGACAACTGGTCTCTGCCTCTGCCTACAGTGACTTCTTCCTATCTTGCATAGCAGCAGTGTTTCTCTTTTAAGATCGTGACATTGTATTTTTTTTTTCATTTCCTGAAAAGCAACAAGCTTTTAAAGCCCATTTTGTGTGAAGAAAAATATTCAGGACCTACCCAGCTGTCTGAATGTGGTGGGGGGATAGATAGGAGGTTGGTGTTGCCCAGAGGTAACAGCCTTGCCTAGCTTGCAGAGGGCTCGGAATCTAATGCTGTAGGGTAGGGAGAGAACAAGAGAGACAGAGGGGAGAGAGCCCTCCCTGTGGAATCATTTGCGTGCTTCTTTGTCTGTATCCCTGAAGCCAAGGTCTTCTGACTGATGTCTCAAACCAAGTAAATAAGTGAGCTAATTTCAGCACATCCTCGTTTACTCTCAAAATATGACTTCACCCTTGTCACTGTAGTGTTTGCCTCTGACTGTGACTTGCTGGAACGATCAGGGACAAAGTAACTGGGGATGCTTTATGCCCCAGAGACAAAAAGGTATTGATCGTTTTTTGCCTCTGGAAAAACAAGTTTCTAATAATTTCCAGATATGCTGTAGATTGCCCTGCTGCCTTTAATTAAACCATGCCGCAGACAGAAACCAGGGTCCCACCGACCTTAATGGATCCTAACACCTGATTTTCAAACTGGCCTGTGTGTTCTCAGTCTGGTGAGTGTGCGTGCATGTTCTCATTGCTGGTGTGTGTGTGTGTGTGTGTGTGTGTGAGTGTGTGTGTGTGTGTTTCAGCTCAGTGCTTGAGTGTATGTGTGTCTGTCTGAGTGGGTATGTGTGTATGCTATCAATGCTAGTGTGTGTGTGTTCTCAGTGTGCCTGTGGTTGTGTGTGTTTTCTGTGCTGCTGCAATTGGTGTGTGTGTTCTTAGTGTTAGGGTATGTGTGTGTGTGTGTGTGTGTGTGTGTGTTCTCAGTGCTCATGTGTGTATTCTCCAATGTGCCTGTGAATGTGTGTGTGTGTGTGTTCTTTGTGCTGCTGCTGCTGCTCAGGTATGTGTGTGTGTTTCCTGTGGACTAAGATGCCTGTGCTCAGGCTCATGAGTTTCTTCTTGGCTTTGCTGTAGATGACATTTAAATGTAGGTTTATAGTGAATAGTTAAACATGTGTGAGGCTGAGTCTGGTCAACCTTGCCCTCCCTATCACATAGGCCACCAAGATTTCTGGTGCAGGCTGGAGTCTCTAAAGTGGTTCTATTTGCAATGTTTTGGTCCTGTATAAAATAGAGCTTAGGGGAACTAAAGAGACTTCTCAGTGGTTTAAGAGCATGCATTACTCTTCCGGAGGATCAGAGTTCCATTCCCGGCATACATACCAGGTGGCTTATAACCATCTATAACTCTCCTACTCAAGGGGATCCAACTCCTCTGAGCTATATGTACACCTGCACATGCACACACATAGCCAAACAACAGACACAATACACATAATTAAAAATATTATTTTCTTATAGAAAGAAAGAGGGTTTAAAATGGAGGGACTAAAGCAAAAGAGGTTAAAGCAAACACCTTGACAAGAAATAGGTACCAAATGAGAAAGAAAGCAGCCTCTTTCTACCACACAAGCTCTTGAGCCAGTAAAGTTCACTCCTTCTTACTCTCTTCTGGCCACTCCAAAAGCCACATCAGTGCCTGCCCCTGGAGCCCTTCCTCTGAACAGCTCTGGTCCTGTGTTCTGTTCTTCCCTTTCAGATGCTGCAGGTCGTGCAGACATCTCCTCTGAAGCTTTTGCCATCTGGAGCTGTCTGACTGAAACTCTGCTGTGTGGGCTGAGGCTCTCTGCTACTGTCATCTCCAAACATATTCATTACTTCCTCTTTATGGGATTCATTGTGTCTCCTGTTCTTTGATGATTCGGGGCAGGAGCAACTTGTTTTGCCACTGAATGAGTGCTAAGGAGAGCTGTTGGCATGAGGCCTAGTAAGAAGAGGTAGGTATTGCAGGAGACACCTCCCCAAGTAGGGGAAGGTTGCAAGCTACAGGGCCTACTGGTATCCCGAAAGCAAGGCAGTTGGCAGGCTGGGACACCTCCTCCTTCCCTAGTTCTGTGTCATGCAATGTAACGCAACCTTCCTCCTCTTTCCAGTGCAATAGCACAGCTAATGCCTCAGTATTACAACTTCTCAAGTCATTGCTGTTTTAGTCCCTTCTGTCAACTAGGGACTCATTCACACAGGGGTGCTGGTGTTCCAGTGAGCAGACGGACGTACAAATCCTTTCTCAACAAAATGGTAAACTTGTGAAAAAGTCTTGAGGAGAGTATAACTGTAATCTACCATGAACAGAGAAATTCATTTGCACATTTATATCTGCAGAACTATCCTTGGGGTATATACCTTTTAACCTAGTTTCAGCTAACTGCATGGCTCTGTGTGCCCTTGCAGTAACTCCAGTTTTGAATTCTCCATAGCAGATGAAGCTGTCCCCAGTGTGCAAGTTAGGAGCATCCTTCAGTGACTGGAGTGGCACCTAACAGACACTGGGCGAGAGATCAAGGAAGATTTCACTCCCTTTTTTCTTTAAGCTTTTCAGTTTCACTTTCTCGATGCCTTCATTGTAGAACGACTTCTTTGATTATGGCTGTCCTTAAATGAGTAGTATTAATGAATGAGGGGTCAGTGATGTGTTTCCTACCCTCTGACAGACTCTGCATTGCAAGTTTCTGCTATAATGGACAAGTAGAGAAGGAGAACTGATAGGATCGTAGAGGTCAGACCTGGTCCAGGAGGCATCATTAGTCACGTGTGAGAAATAAACACATATTCCCATTAATCCCCTCAAATTCTCCAGTTTGTGTGGATCCATGTGCTTGTTGTGGTGAACTGTAGTTAGGACAAAAGAAATTAACTCCATGAGAGTCTGCGGAATGTCATATTTGTTAGTGTGTCCTGAATCTCTGTGATAACATCTACTTAACAGGGACACATGGCAGCTCTCTCTCTCTCTCTTGACATTTTACACACAAAGAAACTGAAGCTCAGAGAATTAAAGGGTTTGACTTGGAGTTAGAAAGTATAAACAGATCACAGGACTCTGTGATGGGAAAGCAATGTTGGAATGCATATGAATCCTTGGAGTCTCAGTGTGTGTATGTGGGCAGTTGTACAGGTGTGACCCTCCACTTGTCCTCAGTGTGGAATGATTAAAATCTCCACCTATCACCGTAATTCTTATCCTGTGGGTCATGACCCCTCTGGGTGTCACATATCAGATATTCTGCACATTGTATATTACAATACAATTCATAACAGTAGCAAACTTGCAGTTATGAAGCACTGATGAAATAATTCCATGGTTGGGGATCACCACAGCATGAGGGACTGTATGAAAGGGTCGCAGCATTAGGCGGGCTGAAAAGAATTAGCTATCAGTCAGAAGGCAGGGATGTTGAGACATAATGAGGTAGATATGCTTGGAGAACTCCGTGGTACCCTGGGAGTGTCAGGAACAGAGAAGGGTAAAGTGCCCCGTGAATCTGGCACAAATCTGCAAAGGACCCCATAAGACTAAGCAAAGTGGAGGTCAGTTCTCCCACATCCTTCTCCAAGCATAGTTTTTGAAGTACAATAAAATGGTTTTGCCCTAATCTTAGCTAACTCTTTCTTAGAAAAAAGAATTTATAGTGAATGGGGAAATAAAAGGGTAAGTTGCCAACACCTTCCTAAATAGAAGGGATCCAGTCAGGATTTAAAATGTCATTAAATTTTCACAAAAGATGGAGAGAAAGTGAAGCACCTAATGTTGAATTATTATTATTTTTTAATCTCTATTCACATTCTGTACGCTCTTCAGAAAGAGATGGGTCAGTGCCCCCAAAAGTAAAGGGAATAGAAGAAAAGTGCAGTGAAGCACTCTGGCAGATAAATAAAACATGTGAGAGTATAAATGGTGCTTTCTGAGCAATGGGATCCCAAACGCCCGTCGTGGCATTGAGATTTATATGTCTGAATATCACAGATGCTCGCTTGCTTTATTCATGCCTTGAAGAGAGAGAGGCAGGTGCCTGACCACCAGTATATCATTAAATCCATAGAGAAGAGGCATGGCTATGAAGACAGGATTTATATGTTCATGAACTCACACCTCACATGCACACAAATGCACAAATTATATCATTAAATCATTACAAAAGAATCACTGTTAAAGACATGGAACACACATATATCAACACACCATATACATATACACACTTTGCACACTCCACTATAGAGAGAGAGAAAGTCTAGTGCTTAATCACCAGTACCTGCCATTAAACCATTGTAGAAGAATCATGGCTAGAAAGAGAGGACTTAGAAATATGCAATCACATGTAAATCACACATACAAATAAACACACATATGTACATACCATACTTGTATGCACGTTATGTAAATGTACCATTGTCAGAAAGATAGGACTTACATATTTACATACACACATACACATGCACAGTACACACACATACATGTCATTAAACCATAATAGACACACTATCATTAAAGAAACATGCACAGACACCCACATAGATATATACAAGCATTTACAAAACATACAGACATACTTATACCATATCAAACACATATATATCACAGCCATGCACAGACCACATACACACACACACCCCACACTGGCATATACATACACCTACACATATATTCATATTTACACACTCCAATCTCAAGGAGTTAGCTCTTAATTCAAAAACATGGAAGCAACACCAAGTGAACTCAGCAAGTTATATTTATATGTGTGTGTTTAACAAAAATAATTATTTTTTGGAAGGAGTTGGAAGGGGGAAAATGGAACGGACAATATGTTAATACAGCACTCATTTATGAAATTATCAAAAATAAATGTAAAACTGTTGCCAAGGTGCACCCGTACAAACATACACACAGCTTCAGGACACATGCAGTAGAGTCTGGCTTCATGACTGCTGCCTGGGTACCACCAGCAGGCACATTCTGAGGTCTCATGTGGCAGCATTTCTATATGGGGCTCTGAGGTTATCAGCTGCTAATGTAAAGAGAGAATTATCTGTAGTAAAATGCATTTGCCTATCACTGTGCCGGGAAAATAGGTTTCCTTTTTGAAAACTGTTACTGTTCACCGGCATATTCTTTGCTTTGCAATCCCTTGGGTGCCACAAACTTGATGTGAGACGTCCCTGCCCCTCCTTTTTGGCAATTAGAATGTCAAGGTGCCCAAGAGGACAGTGGGTCTGGCAGGATGCTACTCATGAGTGCAGGGTACCTGGGCCTGGCATCCAGCGCCACAGCTTATTTTGAAAACATTCATTTGGGCTCAAATGGTAAATCTGTATTTATCTTCTTAAAATGCCCCCAAACAGGGGAGAAAGGGAAAAAGAGCTTTGGTTCAGAAAGCATAGAGACCAGAGAGAAGAAGGAGGCAAAATCTGCTTCTCCCAATAATTTATCTTTTTTGATACCTCCCAGTGGGCATTGGGCATACTTACAGTCTGTGTTTTGAAAGATAAAATGAGTATTTCATTTAACCAGCTGTATTCCAGAGTGTGCAACCATCCAGAGCTCTGTTTCTGAGAGCCAGAGAGTACACTGCTCCTTGTCATGTTATGTCTGCATAGAAACTGGTTGTCAAAAGAGATGTGGTGGTCTCCACCTTGGAATATCCTAGCACTCACTACTTCTGGTGTTTCTGCTATCTTTACCCCTTCTATCTGGGGTTCACATTATTTTAGTTACTGTGTTTACTACCTCGGAAGCCCTTTCACCACTTCGTATTTCAATGCTTGTCCAAAGGGAAGTAATCTGATAAGCAAGAAAACGTGGAATGCATGAAGGATTGCTGGACATTAATGAGACCTTGGATTTCCCCAAAGGAATAATAGAGTGTTGACAATGAGCTCCTAATGCAATCCTAATGTGATAATATTTTTATGGATTTGAAAATCATTGTTTATCAATAGGATCTTAATGAAAAGCAACACTATCAGTTTTTTAGTTTTGATTTTTTGTTTGAAGTTGTTCACTCCATCTTGTTTTCATATTAACAGTGTACACAGATCTAATAAGATGGCCCACCTGGTAAAGGCACAGGCTGCCGAGTCTGATGACCTGAGGTGAATGCACAGCAAGACCCTACACTAATCCCAGCATTCTCTGACCATAACACCACAGGATCCCTTCTGTTCAGTAACTTGCATTCTGGTCCACCCTAGCTTTTAATCTGACATGGTTCATAACCCAAATTATTGTGGGCATGTAGTGTCTCCCTCCTATATCATCAATGTGTGTTTAACTTGAAATCACTCTATATCTATTATGTACTAATTAACTATCAATAATTTTACCTTCTATCTATCATCTATTTATTTATTTATTATCTCATCTCTCTCTATCTATCATCTATCTATCTATCTATCTATCTATCTATC
>LOJH01005147.1:0-34723 GCA_001685095.1 Ellobius talpinus | reverse complement strand
AGATTGAATCTGTCTAAAAGAGAAATAGAACTCACACAAAGGTGATCCCAGCACTTAGGATCCCACGCCTTTAATCCCAGCACCAGGGAGGTGGAGACAGGAGTGATATGGCTGGGCAGAGAGAGGAATACAAGGCGGGAGGATTCAGGAGACAGTGCATTCTGAGGTTTGGTGGAGACAGTGCATTCTGAGGTTTGGTGGAGACAGTGCATTCTGAGGTTTGGTGGAGACAGTGCATTCTGAGGTTTGGCAGTCTGAGGACAAGATCTCATCTTCGGTCTTAGCATTGGTAGAGGTAAAAGAACACTCTGGTGGCTGGCTGTTCTGGTTCTCTGATCTTCAGCATTAACCCCTATATCTGACTCTGGGTTTTTTATTATTACTACCAATTAGAATTCATGCTACAGAGGCCAGTTTGGTCTACAGAGTGAGTTCCAGTAATTTTTTTTAAATAAAGGGCCTTTCTCCCACATGGCATCTCTTTCAGTATCTTTGAGTAATGTTTTACCTCACTGTTCCTTACAAGTTGTTTTGAAACTCCAGAGCCTTAAGCATATCTAAAAGGGTCTGTAGTTTTCAGGTCCATCTCTGGCTCCAGCTACAGGGTCTCAGGTGGATTCTGAACTGCTTCTAAAGAGATAGCATCATTGAAAGACCGAATTATATTCTCAATCTGTAATAGCCAAGAATGAAAAATGTAACTAGAAACAAAATGGTCACTTAGTTGTAACAAATAGAATATCAGAGTATAGCTTCCTACATGCATGCACGCATGCATGCACACATACGCACGCACACACCTTAGCTCACATTTTGCTATGTGACTGTGCCCATTTACTGACTGGATATTTAATGTATGTCCCATTATGAAAGAGCTGTCATAATTATGGTCTTTTGTTTAAGGAAGTATCTTAAAATCTTGCCTTTTCAGTTCCCATGTGATTATTGATAACAGCTTCGCGAGTTTTTAAATTTACTGACTTAACAAAACTCCTTTTGAATCTTTTTTTGAACCTGTTGTTAATATATATTGGATAGGTTGAAGGATGGTTTAATAGATTTTGGAAATTTATAATCAGTATTTTTGTAGTTACATTTAAAATTGTCTTCATAGGAGCATTTTAAAAAGGCAAGATTTAATGAAGCATTTTGGAATAGAGGGAAAATGCTTATTTTATTTGGAAAAGAAACTATAGTTTTTTCAGTAAAAATAGGAAATATGTGGAATCGAGAATTAAATGCTTTGAGGTTACATCAATTTTTCTCAAAGTTTAAATGTTTTAGAGAAAAAATTATGTTTTGGGAACCAATATATTTTATTTTATTCTCAGATATTGTGGTGGACTTACTCTTTATAATGAAGACACAGTGAAAGAAAAAGTATTGAAATAGTTATGAGGATATGTGCTCTTTGATTAAAAAATTCTGATTACCAGAGATGAAAGTTCTTTTTTACATTTTTTGGGAATTAAATTTTTTTCATCAGAAATACTTTTTCTTTAACAAAATAAAGCTATGAAATATGCCAGGCAGTGGTGGTGTTTGCCTTTAACCCAGTGCTTGAAGGCCAGCTTGGCCTACAAAGCTAGTTCTAGGACAGCCAGGGTTGTTACACAGAGAAACCCTCTCTCGAAAAACCAAAGCAAAAAACAAAACTATGAAATATTACTAACTCCGTTCATTTACAGAATGAAATGTGTGTATCTATCAGAACACTGGTCTCTTTGATTTAGCAGAGTACAGTTGATAATAAACGCATCAGTTTCTACTTCATCCATTTTAACATTTAGAATCTTCACGATGTACCAGTGTCATTACCTTCCCAGAGTCGTATTTTCTGCCACTAGGTGGAGTCCTATACAAATAATTTCAAAAGGCATCTACGAAAGATAATTCTCTTGTTTAAATCCAAAAGCCTCATAATATTAGATAACCACATGTTACAGACTAGCTTATAACTGAACACTCAACTTTGTTGTATGAGATATGAGAAGATAAGACGGACTGTAGCTTTAAATAGTTAAGTCATGTTTAAGAGGCTTTGTACATTCTTAGTTGCTAAAATTAAAACATGGGAATAAGATCTTAAGTGTAGTTTAAGTCATGTGTTTTTGTTGTAAATTATGTGCTTTCATTGTTGTTATGTAGCATAGAATCTTGCCAGAAGACTTTTGTGCTAAGCATTTGGAAGGGTGGCTGAACTTTTGTTAACATATTTTTTTAAAAAATTGATTCTTTGGAAATTTCCCATGATGCACCCCAGGCCCTCTCATTTCCCAGTACTCCCATGTCTACCTTCTACCCTTGTAGCCTCCCTCCTAAAAAAAGAAAAGAAAAGAAAAATAGTCAAAAAAGCAAAACAAAACCCAAGGCTGGGCTATGGTAGTGCACACCTTTAATTCCAGCACTCAGGACGCTCAGGAGGCAGGGACTTGTGGATCTCTGTGAGTTCAAGGCCAGCCTGGTCTACAGAGCGAGTTCCAGGAAAGGCTCCAAAGCTGCACAGAGAAACACTGTCTCAAACAAAACAAAACAAACAAACAAAAGCCAAAAACCCAAAACAACAACAGCAAAACCCCCAGTCGCTCCTCTGTTTGGCCCACCTTCCATCACACATTTGTTTATCAGAGTGGCATTGGGAGCTGTGGTGTGCCGCACAGTGGACCCTTTTGCCCAGACAGCTTTAGTTACAAATATTCATTGCAGTGAGTTGTTGGTCTGGTTCAAGACCTCTGGCTTCTGCTACACCATCAATACTGGACCCTCACTGAAACTACTCTTGATGGTTGCCTTGAGTCGTGGAGATAGATCCTATAGTTATGGTTCTGCAGGACGAGCCCCATCATGAGCCCCTGGATGTGGGCCTAGTTGGTAGCTGGGTTGGTCAGCCTGGGCCTCCTCTAGGACCATCCCCTCAGGTGAGCTGCAGGGCCAGCTCTCCCATTCTGCCCTCCCCCTCCACCATCAAGGCTAACTCTCCTGCTCCTGTGCCACCTCCTCATACTGCAAATGACAAGGGCCAGGGTCAGCTTCCCTGAGTGTGGTGACCATTGAGGGTGGGACCACCTCTCCTTTTCCGCCTCCTTCTCCCTCCTCTTTCATCTCCCCGGACCCAGGCAGGTGAGAGGGTGGGGCTAACCCTCCCAGGGCCAGCCAGGTGTGGGCCTTTTAAATAAGGTCCTCAGACATCAACATGGGCTTAGGCAGCAGTCCAGACCATGTCATCCAGACATGGTCATGAACTTCAACACAGTCCCCAGTTGCAATAGGGTCGTGGACCCAGACATAACCCTCAGTGGCAACACAGGCACAGACATCACATGGCCTCAGGTGGCAGCGCAGGCCACTCCCATCATCCTGTTCCTGACCACCAGTTCCACCTTTCTCCACAGCACATGAACTACTCTGCTTCTCTTTCTCTCCCATTTCTCCACCATAACATGCTTGCTCATCATGATGCTGCCCGTTGGCCACAGGGACAGGCAGGCCACTGGCCACTGTCTTCTGCCTTCCTGTTCCCTGACTAAAGTTTTACCTTGGCATTGCTGTTAGTGTGTGGAGGACTAAGGTACCACCTTAATGGGCAGGAGAGATGGCTCAGGGGTTAAGAGCAGGGGCTGTTCTTTTGGGGACCTGGGTTCGGTTCCTACCACTCACATGGCAGCTCATAACTGTCTGTAACTTGAGTTCCAGGGATTCTGATATCATCTTCTGGACTCTAGGGGCTCTGCATTCACATGGTGCACAAACATACACGCAAGCAAAACACAGCTCACATAAAAGTCTTTTTAAAAAGGTACCACCTTAGTGCATGAGGAGTAGTATAGCATTTCCCGGTTTCCTCAGGTTCTGCCTTGCTAGTCTGTCATATTTATGAATAAGTGTGTTTGTAGGAGCTTGGTTAGGCTTCCCACTAGATACTAGAAATCCTGGGGAAAATTTTAAAAAAATAGTTTTGTTAAACTATATGTCACTTAAAACTTCAGAATAGTAATATAACTTCCACTAATATTTTAAGGCAACATAAGTAATCAGCCTTGGGTTAGAGACTGAGTGACTGCTCGCTTTCCTTCCCTGCAGTTTCAAAGAGTAACCTTGATCATTCAAGGGAAATGGCTTTTCAGAGAAGCACGGAGGGACCTCAGTGTTTCCCCCTCATGTCTTGCTCCTCATTTTGTTGCATTTGTAACTTACTGCTGCCTAACGATTAGCCATGCCTCATTTCCCATCCCCTCTTCCTGCCCATCTTTCACCTGATGGGTGCAGTGCACATAGGGATCCCCTGCTGAGTCATTATCAATCGCTGGCCTTCAAAGGTGATCTGTGTGGCTGCTCGGGCCAGTGCTTCCTATCCACAATGCATGTGCTGCTCACTGGAAAGTCTCATAACGCAGTATTTTTTAAATTATTCTAGATCAGGTAGATTTGGGATTAAATCTTGACTGTTTTTTATGTGACTTTAGACTTATGTGTTAATCTTCCTCAAGTATGTTTGAAAACTGGGCTGCTAGCAGAGTGTGCTATGGAGGTGTGGTGAATACTTAATGAGGGCCTGTGTGAGAAGCACTGACCATGTAGTAAGTGGTATTTTTATTACCACCATCACTAACTAAGACATAAGCAATCTCCCGACTGTACCGCACACCCCCAGCATCTTACATGGATTTTGGGGATCCCAACTCCAGTCCCTGTGCTTTTATGACAAGTGCTTTGATGACTGAGCCATCTCCTCAGCCCCTGTAGTCTGAACTGTGAACTCTCCTACATGAGACTGACAATATACCACACAACATTGAACTCAAATGCATCTCTCATAGCCCATGAACCTTGAATCAAAATAGGTGGCTGATTGTTGTGGTTGCTTGTACCAAAGGGGGTTCTTAAGATGTAAGATTTTCAATTAAACCCAGAGGGAACAGCCTTTGACAGACTTGTGTGACCTAACACCCTCTCCTACTTCCTGTCCTTCCTCTTGCACTTCCCTTTCCCCACTCCTTCCCCCTTCTTCTTCAGTTCTTCTTCCCCCCCTTTTTCCCCATAAAGAGGATCAGAGACCTGGAGGAGGTGAGGGAGACAGATCGTATGGGAACACACATTTGCAGGGCACAGGGCAGGAATGGACTTGATGTGTTCAAGAATTTACAAAGATGGGACTGGAGAAGAAGGCTCAGCAGTTAAGAGCACTGGCTGCTCTTCCAAAGGTTCTGAGTTCAGTTCCCAGCAACCACATGGTGGCTCACAACCATCTATAATGGAATCCTTAACTCTCTCTGGCATGCTTGCAGACAGAACACTCGTACCTAAAAAAGTACATGAATAAATTTTTTTGAAAAAGAAAAAAAAAACAAAAAAATCTCAGAATTCGTGAGGAGGCCAGTGTTGCCGGCACAGAATTAGTAAAATGGAGATTAGATAGTAGGAAGTGAGGGCAGGGAGGTATCATGCAGCAGAACTGTATAGAGCTTTACAGGGCTGTCGCAAGAGAAAATTATTTGAGTATGAGATCTTCTGTTTTAATAAGATCATCTCCATTATACATCATGTATCTACAGTTGGGAAGATGCTGGAAGGTGGAGGAAAGGCAGGGTCATACCAGTAGAAAGCAGTTGGCAATAATTTAAAGCAGGACGTGTTGCTGGCTTAGACTAGGGTGATATCAGTGGATGTGATAGGTTTGCTAGATCAGAGGTGGCCAGCTTAAACAAAACAAAACATTTATTATTTATTTTTATGTGTATGTAAGTACAGATGCTGTGTGTGTGCATGTATGTACGTGCTCCATGGCATAGGCGGGGAGGTCAGAGAACAGTTTGTGGGAATTGGTTCTATTCTTCTGCCATTTGGGTTCTGGGGATCCAACTCAATTTGTCAGGCTTGGTCGCAGACAGGGTCACCTGCTGAGCATCTCAGCAGCCTGTCAGCCTTTTGACACTGTGATACGATGCTGTCATTTACACATTTGTTGGGTTGCATTCATCACTGTCCTGGACCATAGATTGGATATGCCTGTGCTAAATCATCTGTGGTTAGAAGTGGGAGAAAAAAAGCCAGGGACAATTTCAGGGTTGTTTTTTTTTTTCCCTGAGAAATAATTAAGTGGAGTTTACTAAGATGAGGAAGAGTATGGAAAAAGCAGCTTTGGGGGAACTGGGTTAGGAATTCTCTTTTGAATAAAGTGAAGATTAATGCCCATCACACTTTCATCTGGGCAGATGAGTCTGAAGTTTGAGGAGAAGTTAGAGGTGGAAATGTAAATTTGGAAGATGTTTGTGTGTTTGTAGAGTCAGGCTGAAATCGAGTATATGAATGAAAAAGGTGACCAAGACCAGAGTCTCATTCTAGCCAAGCACTCAAAGAGCCCAGGTTTTTAATTATCATCTTATAATGTGTCTACTGCTTGTCGTACTTAACTCATTAAAAACCGAGGTCTGCAGCTGCCCTCAGAGGCTTTGGTGTGCTTGGGGAAACAAAATAAATAGCATATATTAATATTTAAGTTACAATACAAAGTAGTATATGAGAAGATGTCAGAGTTACTATCAAGGACAACAACTTTATCTGTCCTAAAGAGGAAAATATTACTTCGTATAGAAATGATTGACAAAGACCTGGTGGAAGAAAACAGAACTTGCCCTGAACCTTGAACAATAGGCAGTGGCTGGTGCAATGTCCTCCAGGTTCAACACTATGTAGAAACAACTGCTAGATTCTATCAGAGGTGCTGTGCACACAGTTCTGCTTGATAGAGCAAGTGGATGCATCCTGCAGTTAGCAGTGGGAAAGGCACTTGGGCAGGGTGAAGGAGAGGTCCAGGGATGAGTGTCCATTTGTCTTCCCCTAGTGGCATTGTGTGGGCAGCCCTTCCTCTGTTATCAGTGAAGTCACTCACCTTGATGTCCAGAGCTCTTTATTAGGGTACAGTCGTGTGTGGGACTAATTGCCCATGTAAATCTGGCTCACTGCCCACCTTGCTGACCTTAGTTTTGAGTCTCTATAAAGCTGAGGCCCCCACTTTCATAAATTGAACTGTTATGGCCTCCACGTAAACAGACAAGACATTACACAAAGTGTTCACTTCCAGAGCCAAGGACAAGCTTAATGCATATATCACCCGTTCCGTGGAGTTAGCATGAGCTGAACTTTGTATCATGTTTTCAAATGTTGTAGTAACTACAATATGATTCTGTACTTGAGGATCTAAATCTTGGAACCAGATGGCCAAGATGCATATTCCAGTCATAAATTTTGAATTGTGGAATTTATGGCAGTTATAATGAATAATGTATCCAAAAAGCAAGGATAATAACAGTATCCACCTTATAGCCTTATTGTGAAGATGAGTTACTATATTGCTTTCAGAACATGTTCTGACATGTAGTAAATGCTGTAAAAGTAATGAGTTTCTTCATGTATTTTACTCACACTATTGATTTAGTTTTGAGCCTTAGTATATTAAGGAGTAATATTTGACCCCCATCTCCTAAGCCTTAAGACTTTTATTTCTGGACACCTAGGAATATATTTAGAGGGCTTCTCAGTCTTTGAATATTAACATACTGAAAAAGAAATGAAACATTTTCCTTTAAAATTGTTTCTAATGAAGGTCATAACTGTCCAATTCATTTACTTACTTAGATGTTAGATCTCTAGTTGCTGCAAAGATTGTGCTTAATAGGAAAAGCTTTTGGTGAACTGAGATGTTAATTTCAGTTTTTTTTTACATACAGGTCTGTGTATGATGATCAACCAAATGCGCACAAGAAGTTTATGGAAAAGCTAGATGCTTGTATCCGCAGCCATGACAAGGAGATTGAAAAGATGTGCAACTTCCACCATCAGGGTTTTGTAGATGCTATCACGGAGCTCCTTAAAGTAAGGGCTGGTGCGGAAAAACTGAAGGTAGGAAATATGTTCAGCTTCTCTTTGCTTTAGTCTCCTTAGGTTGTGCAATACTATAACACACTGGCCATTGACTGCACTTTCAGGAAGTAAATAGTGTATGTACTGGAGAATGTTCCTGGTGCTCCACTAACGCAGCTGTCAGCACTACGACAGGAATGCTTCTTACCTAATAGGATGTCTACATGCAGGAAGTGCACTAAAACACACAGACAGGGAAGGAAAGGCGTTTTTACACTTTTAGAACCAGTGACAACAATAGTCTTAAAAAGTCTTAAAAAGCTGTCCTCACAAGGTGGTGGAGGCGCACCCTTTTAACCCCAGCACTTGGGAGGCAGAGACAGGTGGATTTCTGTGAGTTCAAGGCCAGCCTGGTTTATACAGTGAGTTCCAGGATAGCCAGAGCTGTTACACAGAGAGACTCTGTCTTGAAATAAAAAAAAGCTATCCTCTAAAGTCATGAAAATTTACTATAAATTATTTTATGCTGTCATTTAATTTTGTTAAAGAAAGTTGCTCATATATTCTGCCATATTGGAGGCATTATTTATTAAACTAGGCCTGGAATTGTTCAGTAAGAATATAAAAAACTTAATTATAGGAATTGTTTTATCTTTTCATTCAAAATGCTTATCAGGCAGAATACAAAGATTCTGATAAGAAGAAGCATCATATAAAGGCTATTCAGATAACAAGAGATCAGACACACCATCATGAGGTCACTGAGTACCTCTGCTCTGCAGCTAATGAGATTTTTAATAAACGAGAATGTGCTTCCTCATACGATGACCTAATGAGTCACTTAATATGTGGGAAAATCCAGGCTGAGCTTTGGCTGCACCTGCAGCTTGAACTTGTTGCTGTGGGTTGAGATTTCTGTGTTTGATGTTAATCAACCTCCCAGGGTTTGCATTCAGAAAGTATGAATGTTTAATTACCGTAAAATGCAATTGCCATTTCCTTCGGACAGTGAATGGCACATAGAGCTCATTGAAGTTATCAAAAAGGGACCAGTGGTCAATTGGGTCAGTGATTTGAATTGTTTGACAGACTCAGAAAAGCAAGTAAAGTTCAAAAATCCTGAGTAAATTTGAGAAGTTTGCCACAGAATCTGTTAAAAAGAACTGTCACTATCAATCGAAGTTAACAAAAGTCCTTTTCAATCAAAAGTTCAAGTTCAAGCTGAAGAGTTAATTTGAATTTGCATTTCTTTGTTCTGAGTTTCTCATGAAGCATGATCTGATTACAAGGGTGAGCAGTTGCATCAGGGCAGCTTTATGCACATTTGTCTAACTAAGGCGAAATTATTTTTAAGGTGCAAGTTACTGATACCAACCGAAGGTTTCAAGATGCTGGAAAAGAGGTAAGAAAAGGATGGATGGATAGCTGGGTGGATGGATGGGAAGAGGGAGGGAGGGAGGGAGAGAGAGAACTCGGTATATATGGATGCCATTTAATCTTAAAATTGTCAACACTTTATTTTCCAAGGTGATAGTACAAACAGAAGATATTATTCGATGTAGAATTCAGCAGAGAAATATTATAACCGTAGTAGAGAAATTGCAGTTATGCCTCCCAGGTGAGTCAGACGACGTACCGTATGTTTGGTGTGGTAAAATTGTAATTCGATGGTACTGCATAGTCATCTTCCCTGTGGGGATTACAGATTATTATGATTGCTCCCTAGCACCGCCTCTGGTTGCCTTTCGTGCTTGCTCCTCTGGATTTCCGTGAGTTTTACAAAGTAAATGTTTTCCACTTCACCTGTTTCCTAAACATCTTTGCATTTCCTCTCTGTCTAGCTGGCATTTGGGTTACCTCTCCATCGTCACCCCACCTCCACGCTTGTCTGTTTTCCCTCTCGAGAGTGTCTTTTAGTTATGTTTTTCTGGGCTTTATCTAACCTGCCTAATTTTTTTACCTCTAGTTTTCCCATTGTTTTATGTTTGTCACCTACCAGGTTGACTTTGTTCCCAACCTCATTTTCGATAAAGTAAAGAAGCACTGTAAACGCTAGGCCTCCCCTCTTTTGCCTCTCCAATTGCTTTTTGGAAAGACTTAGTTCTTGGTCTGGCTCAGATATCACTGGGATATCACATAAATTCTCAAGAACTAGCCAGTATTTCTTTACCTGGACTTACTATGTTGTAAGTTGGATGCATCCTGTTCAAACACAGCAGGTAGGCATATGCCATTTCTTTGTTTTCACATTGTCAGTGAAATCCATCTCAGGATCTGCTTTAACTTAGCTCCTCTTTAGGAAGAGACCTAACCCTCCATGTAATACCATGAATACTAGTTATGTGATAGAAATTTAGCTTAGAATATAAATGATATTGTCAGCAGTTTTTATTGACTAAGATAAATGTTTTCTTTTCTCACTAATGAGAATAGCTTTTCTTAGAACTCCTACAAGTCCACTCAGTTGAGTGCATAGTGGACCAGGGATATTTGCATATTAACCTTGAATAAATATAATGCCAGTTTTCTAAAGGTTTCAGGGTTGAAAGATGCTTTGAATGGGGTTTTATAATGCCTCTGCTGCCATTAGATACATTGTGTTAACCTTGAAGACACTTCTTCACTGGATGCTTTGCCGTTTGTCACCTTGGACAGTAAGCCTAAACCTGTGTACTGGTGGAGAGCTGGGTTCAGCACGCACCTTAGTGGGCTGTGAAACAGAGATGCTGGACAGTGGCTCTGAGCACGTGTGAATACTTACTCTTCATTGCCACACCCAGAGCCTCCCCTCCCCAAATCTGCCCTTTTGATGAACAACACATACATTTCCCCTTGTATCAATCCATTATGGAAGATATTGGGATTATACAGTTCAAAGTTTATTATTTTATTGAATAATTACATTTCTGAGGCTTTGTGGAAGCGTTGAAATAAATATTCTTTGCTGGGTTTATTTTGACTGTTAGAACTCACTGTGCCATTAGCATTTGACAGTTTTCTTTCTTTGTAGATTCAGTGTGAATTTCCTTGTAGTCAGTTATATTACAGTCACGCTATTTATGTTGAGTCAGATGAATCTCACTGTCACTCAGTTTTCTTTCTCAAGTACCTAAAATAGAAAATTTTCTAATTCTGGAAAGAGATATTAGTAGTTTTTGAATAAAATAATTATTAATAGGTTCCTGTCTCATTGCAGGTATCAGTATATACAAGTGTTCCAGCTTTAATATGTTGATGTATATAATGTTCAATATGTGCAAATTAAACCATTTCCATTAACAACACATATAACTTTTATTCAAGAATATTAGCTGACCACGTCGTAGTAGAGAAGACTAACGAATTTGTTGTGTCAATGTCCTTTTCTTACGAAGCTCAACTGTTGTTTTTACTGCAGTGCTGGAAATGTACAGTAAGCTGAACGAGCAGATGAGCATGAAAAGGTGAGCCCACTTCTCTGCTGTCTCATAAGCGCAGGGCAACTCACTCTGGCTTCAGCCTTTTCATGCAGCGTGCTTGTCACTATCACCCAGTAAAGCGGACTGTAGCCGTGTACTTACGAGTGCTTGTCCTTTAGAGGTGACATGAAAGATCGATAGCACTGATAAAGGATAAAGAGACAACTCAACAGGAGTCAGGATTTTGTTAACTTACTGATGTATTTTGCTATAATGAAGGGTCGAGTGTGGGATGTGGGCTGGAGGCAGAGTACAGGTGGATATAAGTTGACAGCCAGGGCAGCGTTCTTCACCTTCTGCCTCGTAATACAGACGAAAATGTGACATGCAAAGTAATATGGCGTGGTTTATTAATTGCTATAGGAACATTGATAAAATGATGTTCAAGATGTTTAAAAATGAACAACTCCAAAGTAACATTGAAAAGCCAAAATAAACAAGACACATGTGGATTGGGGAAATAATTTTTAATTATTTATAAGCAATTTTAACACATAATGTACAAATCTGTAGTCAGTGAATGCTTTGATATATATATATATAGTACTATACCTTGAATTTCAGTAGGTTTGCCAATTTGTATTAATTTATAGAATAGTAATTTTCCATTATTAAACATATGTAAGATAGAAAAGTCTTTTGTTTCCATACTATTATGTTCTCTTTTGTGCTATGCATTTCATATTTTATTTTATTTTATTTTTATATTTATTATGTATACAATATTCTGTATGCATGTATGCCTGCAGGCCAGAAGAGNTGGAAGAGCAGGCAATGCTCTTAACCACTGAGCCATCTCTCCAGCCCCTGCATTCTCATATTTTAAACTTCAAAAAGTTTTATGTGTTTGTTGCAAAAAAACAAGCGATCTACTCCCAACCCCCAAGCCCACCAGGGATTAATTTTCCTTCATTTCATGGACCAGTTCTTCTCATGGGGCAAAAGCTTTTACTCATCACCAGTCATTTTGGTCTCTACACCTTCAAGTTTAAAAGTGTGTAAAGTGTCTTCAAATGATGTTGACTGAGGTTTCTGTCCTACCTGGTCCTGCAGCCATTCAATCCCAAAGAATCACACAGAGGTCTACATTAATCATAAACTGATTTGCCTTTTAGCTCAGGATTCTTATTAACTCATAACTTACATTAGCCCATAATTCCTGTCTGTGTTAGCCACGTAGCTTGGTACCTTTTTTGGCGAGGCAGTCACATCTTGCTTCCTCTGTGTCAGGGTGACGACTGCAGACTGAATCTTTCTTCTTTCCAGAATTCTCCTGTTCTCATTGCCCTGCCTATACTTCCTGCGTGGCTACTGGCCAATCAGCATTTTATTAAAATACAATGGAGAGGGTACAGACCATTGTCCCACAGAGAAATGACTCTTAATGTTTTTCAGTTTAGGGGCTTATCTGTTTTTTCAGTGTTATAATCTAATAGTTATAATCAGATTTTCTCTACCATACCCCAAATATTATCTTCTTTCCTGCCTGAAAAAGTGGTTCTTATGTGTTTTTTTGTCCATTTTATTTTATTAAATAATAAAATCCAATAATAATGATTTTAGAGATAGGCCTCACTCATTTTGCAGCCTCAGACTTGCAGTGGCCCTGTCTTCCAGCCTCTCCAGTGCTGGACTGAAGGTACGAGGCTTCACACTTCTGAAGATGCTGCCCTCCCCTCTAGCTGTTCTTTTGCTATTCATGAAAAGTCCAGGCCAACTCTTGTAACTTAGGACACTTCGGATTTTTTTTTTGAGACAGGGCTTCTCTGTATAACCCTGGCTGTCATGGAACTCAATTTGTAGACCAAAGTGGCCTCGAATTCACAGAGCTCTGCCTGCTTCTGCCTCCTGAGTGCTGGGATTAAAGGTGTGTGCCATCACTGTCTGACTGGGATTACCACTTTTAATCTGTTTTCTTTGATCCTTTTTTCTGATTATTGCTGTAGAGTCATGAATATTTTAAAAATAAATGCATTAGTTTATTATTATCTTCATTCTATTTGATGTACAGATTGTTCCAGTTTAGTGTAGAGATTTTCAAGCCAGTTTGTGTGCTTTCCTTCTGTGCAGTAAGATGATCCTGGCTCTCACCACGCTCTTCTGCCCGTGCCTGTGCTTCTTTAATAGTTCTATTAGAAATAGATAGCAGCACTATTTAGAAACTAAGATTTGCCTGCAACCTGGGCTCATCACACCTCATTCACACGTGCACACACGCACACATACACTCACACGTATATATACACATACACACGGGGTGGGGGTGGCACATGTGTGAGCAAACGTATGAGCTTTCTTCTCTCCAGGTGTGTTCTCTTATGCCCTCTATCTTCCATGGTTGCCACTGGGAAATCTGAAGTCATTCTCATTTCTTTTTCTTTTGTTTGCTTTTTTTCTTTGCTTTTGTTTTGTTTTTGGTTTGTTTGTTTGTTTTTGAGACAGGGCTTCTTTGTGTAGCCCTGGTTGTCCTGGAACTCACTATGTAGACCAGGGTGTCCTCAAACTCACAGAGATCCATCTGCTTCTGCCTCCAAAGTGCTGGGATTAGATGCACAACCAGCATCTGGCTTCATTTCTTAACTTTGCCCTTAAAAAACAAACAAAGAAAAACTTTGTCCTCTGTGTTCTGTAAATTCTTTATGATATGTTTTAACGGCTTGTTTGTTTTCAGTGTGCCTGATGGGTTCTTGGGGAGCCACCTTTTAAAATAATCTGTATTTATTTTATGTATTTGAGTATTTTGCTTGCATGTTTGTATGTGTACTGTGTGTGTGCTTGGTGCCTCCAGAAGCCAGAAGTAGATATTGAATTCCCTGGGCCTGGAGTTACAGTTGGTTGTGAACTGCCATGTGGATGCTGGAAACCAAACTGTGGTCCTGGTCCTCTGCAAAAGGAGCAAGTTTCCTTAATTGCAGATCCATTTCTTCAACCCTGGGAGTCACACTTTAACTTGGAAACTAATCTTTAATCTGATAATGCACTAGGAAATTTTCTTGATATAAATTTTGTAGGAGTACTGACCTATTCCCTCCCCCTCCCTCCTTACTTCTCTCCTTCCCTCTCTCCCTCATTTTCTTCCTTCTTCCTTCAGAAACAGCATCTTACTATATCCTACCTTATACTTGAACTTATGACTGTTCTGCCCCAGGCTTCCGTATACTGGCATGTAGCAAGCTTTCTTGTCAGACTCTCTTTGGACCTTCAGTCCACAAATAATGATCTGGAGACTTATTAATTATGAAACCTCAGCTTTAGCTTAGGCTTTTTCCCAACTAGCTCTTATAACTTAATTAACCCATAGTTTTTAAAATCTGCATTCTGCCACACTATGATAGTGTTCCTCATGTTATAGATTTAATTGGAATTAAGGTTATATTAGTGGAAGTCCTGAATGTTAGCTGCTAATGTGTATATACTATACATGGTTGTGTTTAGTAATGGGAATAAATGTTATTTTCTCCCTGGAGCTGTATGTGGAACCCAGGGCCTTGTGTAGCTAGGCAAAGGTCCCAGCACTGAGCCCAGATGCAGTCACTCCTCTTTGAGGGGAGCATCGGACTGATTCATTATTTGGGTCTTCTTATGTAGTTAATTGACATGAACTTTTTACATTTCCCTTTAACCCCTTGCAGGTATTATTCTGCACTTCAAACGATGGAACAGTTGGAGACTGTGTACTTTCCTCGGGTCAGTCAGTACCGCTTCTGCCAGCTAATGATAGACACGCTTCCTAAACTCCGGGAGGATATCAAAGAAATCTCCATGTCTGATCTCAAGGACTTTCTGGAAAGCATTCGAAAGCATTCTGACAAAATAGGTGAAACAGCCATGAAACAGGTGAGTTTAATATTTCAGATTAGTATTCTTGATGTTTGGGATGTAAAACATGTCCAGGGCGTACCTCTCAACATGCTTCCTTGTGCTTAAGCTTAACGTTTTCTAATCATCCCTGGTTCTCTTTTAGAATGATTTTTTCCTAGCATTTTCTTTGGAGTTACAGATATTTTGAAAATTTAAGTCAAGCCGGTTTAACTGATTTCTTCAGACATTCACCAACTGAACTCCCAGCGGTCTGTTTTTTCCTTCACATGGTTTTCCAGCAGTCAGATCTGCCTTAGCAATAGGTGCCAGCCACAGAGTGGAAACAGCTTTATGGTGTTACCTTTTTAAAGATATATCTGTATTATTTTTATTATGAGTATGTGCACGTGTCGGGGTGTAGGTATGTCTGTGTGATTGCAGGTGCTAGAGGCACTCAGAGGTATTGGATCTCCGGAAGATGTGGTTACCGGTGCGTGTGAGCTGCTTGAGATGGATGCTGAGAACTGAACTCTCATCCTCTGCAAGGGCAACAAGTGCTCTTAGCTGCTGAGCTTTCTTTCTACTTCCCATAAATTGTTCCTTTTAAAAACATACTAAAAATTAAGTTTAAATTAAAGCCTACAGTTTAATAATAAGATCAGAAACAAGCATAGTCAAGTGTTGGTGGCATACACCTTTAATCCCAGCACTTGGAGGCAGAGGCAGGCAGATCTCTGAGTTCAAGGCCAGCGTGCTCTACAGAGCGAGTTCCAGGACAGCCAAGGCTACACAGAAAAATGCTGTCTTGAAAAAAACCAACCAACCATCCAAACAAACAAAAAAACAAACATAATAGATAAAATGCAATATGGAAATGAGCCAAGCTAAAAATTGGATCTTAATCTTTTCAAATAAAATTGATAATCCTTTATAACAGAATTTGAAAGAGAAGAAAGTACAAATCAGGAATTAAAAAGGACATTGTTGCAGATCTTACACCTACATTTAAATAATAAATTATTGGGGTTTTGGAGATGGCTTGGTTGGTAAAGCACTTGCTTCTTAAGCATGAGGAGCTGAGTTTGATTCCCAGAACCCACATAAAAGAGTCAGACATGGTGTGCGCTTGTAATCTCAGTCCTGAAGAGGCAGATATGGACAGATCACTTGGCCAGCCCCAGGTCTCAGTGAGAGATCTCATTTCAAATCAATCAATCAATCAATCATGATCCCGAAGAATGGGGCTTGAGTTTGACCCCACATGCACATGCTTCCCCAGGCCCTGAAACAGGTTTGTAAGAAACAGTTTTATAAGAAACAACTTAAAAAAGGGATATGTTATGAATAATTTTGAGTCAGGGAGCACTGTACATGGACACACAACTACAAATCTAACACTTGGGAGGCTGAAGCAGGAAGACCTCAAGTTTGTGGTCAGACTGAGATATGTAATGAGTTCCAGTTCAGCCTGGCTATATAGCAGGAGCCTGTATCAAATATATAAGTCGGTAGTTAAGTAAATGGATGAGTGGGTGGATGGATGGGTGGATAGATAGTAAACGTTGGTTTTGACTAGAATCAATTTTGAATTAATTTGAACTTTGTCCTCCTTAAAATAGGCACAGCAGCAGAAAAGCTTCAGTGTTGCTCTGCAGAAGCAAAATAATGCGAGGTTTGGGAAAAATATGCATGCAAATAATGACAGAATTCTAGAAGAAAAGAATGACATTGTATTGAAACATGTACTTGAAGAGGAGGCTGAGAATGAAGAGGAGGTAATGGGTTTCTTCCTTCCCTTATTATTGAATAATTGTTTGCTTTATAAAGCACTGTGTTTTCTATGTGCCAATTGATTTATGTCCATAAGTTCATAGTGGACAGTGAATGATCTGAAATATTAGACAACATAATTGATAGATAAACAGGATATTGCAGACTGTATTTTTGTAGACAGTAGAGTGTAGCTGTTTTGTATAATTAGTAGTAAAAATAAATTTAATCTTTTGTGTAGTAACCATATTTGAACTAGCTGAGACAAATTTTTATTTCATAATTTTTGACTCTGTTATTTGGCCCGACTCTGGATAGCCTACCATTTTATTTTATGTCTTATTTTAGTATATGTGTGCATATGTGTAGTGTCGTGTGGTATATGTGCATGTGAGTGTACAGGTACAACTGGATGTGTGTGCATGTTTGTCTCGAGGCCAGAGGTGAACATCAGGTGTTTTCTCTAATCACTCTCGGGATGTGTGTGTGTGTGTGTGTGTGTTTAAGATTGTATGTGCCACAGTGGGTGTATGGAGGTCAAGGGACAACTAAGTGGGGTTGTTTTTTCTTTCCATCTCTTACATAGGTTCCAGGGATCACCCAGGTGGCCAGGCTTGTGTAGCAAACACAGAGCCATCTCATTGATGCCACCTCAGTTTTTCTGAGACTGGGTATCATTGAGCCTGGAGCTCTCTGATTGGCTAGGCTGACTGGGGAATGAGCTGCAGACATTCACTTGTTTCCCCATCCTGCAGTGCTGGGGTTATAGTTGGATGTTGCCACTCCCTCAAGTTTATGTGGGTTCTGGGGATCCAAAGTCACTTCCTTATACTTTTGTGCTAAGCACTTTAGGGACTGAATGGTCTCCCCAGCCTTCTGCCACTTTATTTCAATTTGTATTGAGTGGCTACAACAGAATTCTGTTGTAGCTTCTGTTAAGCTTTACATTTTTTAAATTAAATATTTGAAAATTCTGTACAGTATATTTTGAGTATACCCGCCATCCCAACTCCCCCTGTTGCCACCCTTTTAACTTTCCCATCCCTTCCCACTAACTTTGAGGTTACCTCTTCCATTCTTCTCTATTCTTCCTCCTCTTCCCTCCTCTTCCTCTTTTCCTTCCTCCTCTTTATTCTCCTCTTCCTTCTTCTTCCTTCTATCCTCATTGAATTCAATGTGTGTTACCCAGCTTGTGTTGGGGATGGGACCTTCCCTGGCCTGTGGTTGACCTACCAGAGGTCACATCATTAAAAAAAATGACTTTCCCTTTCCCAGCAGCTGTCAAATTCTAATAGGCTCAGCTAATAGCAGGGTTATGTGTTCATATTACGTCTACCCTGTTACTTCTGGAAAACACTGCTTCCTTGAAGTTGTCTACCACTCCTGGCCCTTACAGTCTTTCACCTGCTCTTCCACAGGACCCCTGAGCCTTTGGGTGAGGAGTTTGATGTGGATGCCCAATTTAGGGTTGAGCACTCACAGCCTTTTGTTGTCTGCATGTTGAGCAATTAGGGTCTCTGTGATTAACTGTCATCTCTTTTTAAAAATGATTTGTTTATATTTTTATTCTATGTGCATTGGTGTTTTGCTCACATGTATGTCTATGTGAGGGTCTCAAATTCCCTGGGACTGGAGTTATAGACAGTTGTGAGCTGCCAAGTGAATCCTGGGATTTGAACCTTGTCCTCTGGAAGAACAGTCAGTGCTCTTAACCACTGAGCCATCTCTCTCTTTTAGCCAACTCTAAAAGGTTAAGGGAGATGCTTTTCATTCTGATAAATCCCTGAATACCTGAAGCTGAACTTGCTTCCAAACTCACAGAGATCTGTCTGCCTCTATAAACCTTGAAATTATTTTAAATATATTTTTTCTATCCAAATTTATTATTTCATCCTATTTTTTTTAAACTTTCACCATGGCACAGTCATATGTTGAGTGTGTCTTGTATTATTACTAATATTTTGAAATATTTATTTTTATTATTTATTTATGTGTGTGTATCTGTGTGTGATTGCCAACAGAATTCAAATGAGGTCATTGGATTCTCTGGAGCTAGAGTTTCGGGCTGTGCATGTTGAGGTCTGAGGCTGATCACAGAAATATCCTTGACACTGTCCACTTTAGCCTCTCAGTTGACTCAGAACTGCTTAGCCAGCCAGCTAGTTCTGGAGGCCACCTGTCTCCAGTTTGGGAGGAGTGCTGGGATGACAAGGGGACTGCACACCTGTCTGACCTTTACGTGGGTCTGGGCTCTGAACTCTGACCTTCACTGAGTGACAGGGCGAGCAGTTGACCCCCCAGCCATCTCTCCAGCTCCCGTCCTTTCTTCCAAAGCAGTGTTTTAGAGGTAGGATAAGGACACACAGCTCAGCAATACAGCGCTTATGGAAGGCCTACTCTAAAAGGTTAAGGGAGATGCTTTTCATTCTGATAAATCCCTGAATACCTGAAGCTGAACTTGCTTCCTATAATAGTTGTCATTGGAGACATACAATTGGTTTTTTTTAGGTTGAATTTTGAGATAGTGTACAAATTACAAACATGGTTTCAGTATGAGACACTTTCTAAAATTGACATCTTTGTTCTTAATATTTAGAGGATTTTGTATTCTTTTTTTTACTTTTGAAGACATGGATGATAAGAAGTCAATTCTTAATTAGTTTCCCCTGTCTGTTTTGTACATCTCTACCTGTTGGTGATATTAGAATCATATGTTAGCTCTAAGGCCATTGCTTAAGGTACTTTGGTTGTTTCCTGTTATTTTTGGATCTCTTTTACTATTTCTATATTTTGTTTTCATAATTTTCCCTAATAAGTAAGAGCATAATCTGTTCAGGATTTGTGAGAATAGAAATGTGTTCCTTTTTTAGAAGAATTCACAGATTTCTCAAGTTTGAGAGACTTTACATTTTTTGTTTTCTTATTTGTTTTGAGGCTGGGTTTCTCTGTATAACAGCTCTGGCTGCCCTGGAACTAGTTCTTGTAGCCCAGGATGGCCTCAAACTCACAGAGATCTGTCTGCCTCTGCCTCCCAAGTGCTGGAATTACAGGTGTATGTAGCTGGAGGCTTTTCTCTGTCTCACCCAGGCCCATTGGACCAGTTTCTCTCCCAGTCCCCACAATTGCTTATAGAATAATCAATCACTCAGAGGCTAATATTAATATAATTATTTGGCCAGTGGCTTAGGCTATTACTGACTAGCCCTCACTTGTAAGTTAACCCATTTCTAATAGTCTGTATATCTCCATGTGGCCATGGTATTACATTAGATATTCTGGCATCCTGTTCTATGGGCGGCTCACTGACATCTCTCTCAACCTACCTTTTTTCTTCCTCTCTGGTTGGATTTCCCACCTAGCTATATTCTATCCTGTCACAGGCCAAAGCAGGTTCTTTATTAACCAATGGGAGGAATGCATGTTCACAGCATACAGGAGGACATTCCACATCAGGCATGCGCCACCACTGCCTGGTTACTTTATGCTATTTTTAAACAGTTCTAAGGAATACTTTTTTTACACTGTTACATAATGTGAATAATTTTTGTATTATATGTTCTAGAAGCTGGCATGCATCTTAAAATTGATACACCAATTTTAAGTAGCTATGCAGTTTTTTTTAAAAAAAATGTTCCATGAGATAATAGTGACAGTTTCTAATTTGAAACAACAGTGAAAAGCGTATGGTTATGCTTCAAATGGAACTTTGTTTAAAGCCAGAATGTAAATTAATGAATTACCTCAAACAAAGCAGTACTGAATATGTACTTATTATAGCAATTTTACCGATATGTTTTCTACTCAATGGTAGAGTGCTTACTTAGCAAGTGCAAGGCCCTGGGGTCAGTCCGCAGTATAGGAAAAAAATATTTTTCTATAATCTGTAACAGTCAACAATAATAGTAAACATATAAGGAATAAGCTACAAAACCACCAAAGTGAAATGACATGGGATTGCATTTATATTATATGCCTGGGGGAATTAAATAAATATTTTAACAGTCCATGAGTTGATGTTTGATTTTAACTTTGTATTATCTAATAGTTTAACCTATCGTTTTTAAAAATAGATTTATTTTTTAGGTCTTAACTGTTCAAGATCTCGTTGATTTTTCACCTGTTTACCGATGCTTACACATTTATTCTGCTTTGGTGAGTATTTTTGCCAATTCTGACCGTATGGAGTCCCACGGTGATGTGCTACGTGTATCATAGTCTTTGTCACTGGGGAATGTCTAAGTGCACCCTGGGACGTCCCGGAATGATGACTTTGGTACTTTCCGAGAACAGGAGGAGACTGTACTTCCATCTCCCTTTCTTCCTGAGGTTGACTCATAGTTACTTTTTAGTATTTATTTCAGTGTGTGCTTGGTCACTCCCACAAGTTTTGCACCATTGCCCCAGCACATCTTTCAGTCTTCCAGGCAGGACAGATTGTAGGTTGAAGGTTTTGTATGGCTGGGTTGATGTGCCAGTCCCACTGCTAGGAACCTCTGGTTATAGAAGATGACCAATTTGGGCTCTTTATCGCCCATACTAGGCGACGTTAAAGGCAAGGCTCACAACCTCCCTCAAGGAAAAATCCCCCCATATACCCCCCCTTTTTTAAGGCTAGAAAGACTTTACTGCTAAATCTAGTGTAGCTTACTTGTAATTCTAGCCTGAGGAGGAGGCTGAGGCAGGAGGATTGCAAGTTGGAAGACAGCCTAGACTACATAAGGGAATCTGTCTCAAAAAAGATTGGCCGTTTTGAAAAGTGTCTCTCTTTCCCTCCCTGGTTCATCTTAATGGCATTCTGCTTTACTGATTTGGATATATTTGCTTCTTTTGTGTTTCTCACAGACTTATCTACTTCTCTTGCATGTGTGCAATGCTAGATTAGTAGTCATGGATCGCTTTTATTTGTGCTTATTTTGGATGTGTCTTTCAATTTTCGAAGATGCTTTTGCTGGATGTAGAGTATTGGTTAACAGTTATTTACTCTGAGGGCTTAAAGTAGATGACTCCATACCTCCTTGACTTTTAGGGTTTTTACTGAGAGCTCTGATGTAACTGTGGGTTTGATTTTGTACCTGAGTTGGCATTTTTCTCTTCCAACTTTTGGTGTTCTTTCTTAGCCTGTAGTCTTAGTATTTAATCTATAATGTGGCTTGGATGGATTCTTTTTTGATCATGTCTGCTTAGGCCTTCTAGTTCTCCTGTGCTTGGATATCTGTGTAATTCCATCTTGGCAGTAATATCTTTAAAAGTGTTTTCTGTGCCTTTGGTTGCAGTTCAGTTCCTTTTTTTACCATGTATGTTTAGACCTGTTCTTCCAATCATGTCTTAGTTTTTTTTTGTTTGTTTTTTTGTTTTTTTGTGGTTTTTCGAGACAGGATTTCTGCCTCTGAGTTTGGGGATTAAAGGCATGTGCCACCACCGCCTGGCTGTCTTAGAATTCTTGAAAGCTCTGGTTATACCTACATACTTTTTTTTCTTTACTGGTGTCTGAAGTCTCCTCAACCTTATTCAATGCCTGCTGTTCTCTGTGCTATTATTCTAGTCTCTTTAGTGCCTGATGTTCTCTGCCCTGTTGGTCTAGTCTCTTGGTGGCGCTTTCCATTGAGTTATTCGATTTATTGAGCTTTTCATTCCCCACATTTGTATTTGGTTCTTTTTCTGAATTTCTGCATCACTTCACCTTCTGCTTGTTTTAAACCTTATTGGGGTCTAAAACATATTCTCATGGATTGTTTAGCATTTTGTCCATTCAGCTCTTTGGATTCTTTTTTTTTTTTGAGGAATTACGGGCTTTTGGAGAAATCATTCTTGTTTCATAATGTTTCTTACGAATTTCTGCGCTGTGGTCTATGTATTTGTTGGGACTTTTTAAGGAATTCTTTTTAGCCACTCTTGTTTGTTTGTTTTTGTTTTGTTTTGCTTTCAAGACAACATTTCTCTGTGTAACAGCTCTGATTGTTCTGGAACTAGCTCTGTAGCCCAGGCTGGGCTCGAACTCACAGAGATCCATCTGCCTCTGAGTGCTGGTGAAGTGGACATGCTGACGATGTGGATGGTGTGGAGAGAGAGGCCAGCTAATAGTTTGATAACGTTTTTTCTTATTTAGCATCATCATTGAAAACTCCATTTTCAGTTTGGTCAATTAAAAGCTTGTAAAGTTTAAGTGGTAAAGTAGGAAAAATGTCTAATTGCTTGAACTTTATTTTAGGTTAATTTGAAATAAAGTTGCTGGTTGTGTGTGTGTGCTTGTGTGTGTGTGTTTGAGCTATAATGCCTTTGTCTTACTGTCAGTGTGAAATACCATTTGTCATTTACGTTCCAGTTTGGAAAATGCTCATGACTCCCAGAGGATGAAGAAAGCTCTCTCAGCAGGGAGAGCAAGGGAAGGAGGGAGGTTGGAGGTGGCAGTCTTGACCATCGTTCTGACATTCTTTAGGGTGATGAAGAAACCTTTGAAAATTACTACCGGAAGCAAAGGAAGAAGCAAGCACGCCTGGTTCTGCAGCCGCAGTCGAGTGTGGTGAGTGCGAGCCCCTGTGCCGTGACCTAGGCCATCAGCCTGTCCCTGGCTGTAGTTTTCACAACATGTAAATATTTATTGAACACCTACCATTTCTAGTAATTGACTTAGGTGCCAAGTGTACAATAGGGAGCAAAGCTGGGTCAGTGTCTTCTCTCATGCGTTTATATTCTATTAGGAAAGATAGACGTTGAATTAAATACAGATGAACAAGCACAATGTCAGCCAGCGGTAATTTGTTTCTCACACTATGGTAAATTGTGTGCTATGATTCTTTGTC
The DNA here is from genome assembly GCA_001685095.1 of Ellobius talpinus. Lineage (NCBI taxonomy): Eukaryota > Metazoa > Chordata > Mammalia > Rodentia > Cricetidae > Ellobius > Ellobius talpinus. Next base: position 11,034 of record LOJH01005147.1, on the reverse strand, counting down.
ACACTGAACAAAACAACTGAAGACAGTGGATAGACTTTTTCTTTGTATTTTTATTTTTAATTATGTATATGTGGCTGGGGTAGGTTTGTTTATGTGATTAGGGTTACCTTCAGAGGCCAGGAGAGCATAAGATCCCCTGAAACTGGAATTACAGGTAATTGTCAGCCTCCTCATGGGTGGTAGGAACTGAACTTTGATCCTCTGTAAGAGCAGCTAGGACTCCCAACCACTAAGCCATTTTTCTAGCCTCTGGATAGATTTTTTTTTTAAATTAGATTTTTCTTAAATGTATTAGGGATCTGGCAGGAAAATATAATTAAGTCAAAACCTTTGATTGTGGTGACATTTACATGACTAAATGTGTTTGTAAAAGTTCATAGACACCACACATGAAAAATACCTCAAAATATCTGTCTATAACCTAAATGAAGGCAGAAACCCAGGTAGGTTTAATGAGACATTGAGTGTAGCTTTTATCCTAAAAGGATCTCTGGGATAGGAAAGAATGAGTTTGAGTGATACAGGGCCAAATCTAGAGCCCTTCAAGCAGATGCCCTGAATGAGGTCTCCTTTCTTATAATCAGGGGCTTTAGGGAGTGTAAAGCCCATTATTAAGATGATCAATAGATAAAGCTATCTGAAAACCTCTCTCAACAATTAATGACAAATAAACTAGCCTTAGAAACAGACAAGAGATCTAAATAGACATCTTATTACAGATACACAAATGTTCATTATAACTTTTCATCAGGAAAATGTAAGCAAAAACTACAATGAATTACTGCCATGTACTTATGGATGCCTTACATTAAAAAGATTGACAGTATAAAGTGCTAATCAGGATGTGGGACTCAACAACTGGAATTCTCTTATACTTCTGGTGGGTATAAAATATTATTAATGGAAAATGGTTTGACAATTTGTAATAATAAATTATTGTGCAATTCTACAGTCCCCCTAGGTAGTTATTTATGAGAAATGATAATATAACTTTCCATAGTGACTCATATATGACTGATTATAGTAGCTTTATTCATAAATACCAGAATCTAGAACCATCCTCAATGTCTGTGAGCTCATTAGTAGACAAATATCATTATGAATAAACATATTATTGTGCTTAGATATATAGAGGAACACACAAATATGGCTACATTTTTTAAGCACAATTCTATATGAAAACATTCAGATATATGAAATTGGTACAGTGTGGCTTATGTAACTGAAATTTTTGAAAAGACAAAAACCATAGGACAAAATCGGTCAGTGGTGGCCAAAGACTGGGAGTCTGGTAGAATAGTTTACTGCAGAGGCATGAGGGAGCTTTGTGAGATATATCTAGAGATATGTGCATATCTTTGTATCTTGGATAGTAATTATAGAGCACATAATTTTGTCAGAACTCATTGGTAGAGTGCTGGCTTAGCATGCTTGAAGTCTTGGGTTCAATCCAGGCAGCACACCAACAGGCGAGGACAAAAATAAATAGATCCTAGAAGTTCTTAGAGGGATGAGATGCTCTAATAAGACTGCAGCATCCTCAGCTCTGAAGGAAAGTCACTGTCAGGCTAGGGTTCAGTATCTAGTGAACATTGATGTTGTGTGATGACTTAGGATGTCCCATGAGCTTTGTGGCGTAACTTCTTGAAGAATAGAAACCATTTAGGGAGGTTAAAAAAAAACAAGCCTGGAGTAATGAAATAAAATGTATATCTATCTAAATGTTGATTATTGTAAACCTATAAGCGTTTGATAACTCAAACTTGCAAAACAAAATTGCCATGACTCCAAGGAGAAATGGAAAGAACCCACAAGCATAGTAAATAACTTATAAATCAAGTAGACAGAATTCCAGTAAGATGCAGGATATGCTTAGTGGGCTTTATTTACTGGGATATAGGGAACCCCGTTTTTACAGTTGAAAAAGTACACTTTACTCAAGCATATATGTAATGCTTGAATTTTTTGTCATAATACTATGCTATATAACAACTATCAGAAAATAACAAAACTTTGTGTTATGTAGAATTCATTTTCTTTTTGCAGTGTTAGAGACTGAACCTAGCTCCTCACAAACATTAAACAATTAGTACTATGTCACTGAATAAATCTATCCCTTTGCATTTTTTTTTAAAATCAGTGGTTAAAAGTTACTCTTCTGGAGGAACTGACACCTTCTTATGTCCTCCTTGGCACCACATGCACATGATACAGAGTTACGCACTCAAGCAAATACTCATACCCATAAAATGAAAATATTCCTTCCCCCCTGCCCTGTGTGTGTATATGAGTGTTACAGTACATTTGTGAGATCAGGGGACAACTTGAAAGAGTTAGTTTTTTTTACCATTTGATTCCTGGTGATTGAACTCATATTGTAGGCTTAGTGGCAAGAGGCCTTCACCTGCTGAGCCTTCTGGTCAGCACTTGTCATGTTGTTAAGTTAAAAAGTATTAACAAGGCAGGTTAAGGGCACCTGCCTCCAATCCTGATGACCTGAGTTCAGTGCATGGGACCCACAGGGTGGAATAAAGAGAAGGTTCCTGCAAGCCATTCTCCATACGTGTAAACAGCCACACCTAAATAAATGTAAATGCAAATAATTAACACAAAATATTAATGATCCTCACTTCCTTCAACTGAAAGAGACCCTGATGTTTGAAAAATCTTACCACATTTATGGAATCCACTGTCTTAGTTTCTTTTCCAGTTGCTGAGATAAAAATAACCTGACAAACTCAGCTTGGGGGAAAGATTTGTGTTATCTCACAAGTCCAGGCCACTGTCCCTCGAAGCAGGAAGGCCACAGCTTCAGGAGTGAGAGAGCTGGCCACATTAAATCCACATTTAGAAGAAGAGCACAGGGGCTCCAGGCATGCTTCTGCTCCACTCTTTCTTTTAAAATGGATGAATGAATGAATAAATGAATGAATGAACAGATGAAAACTCAGGCCTCAAGTGCAGAAAATAGTGCTGCCCACTTTTAGAGTAGGTCTTCCCAAAATGAAGTAATCAAAGTAAATCCTCCCAGAAATGCCCATAAACCACTTAACCTAGATAATCTCATACTGAGGCTCCAGACTGTGCTGACAAGTAAAACCAACCGTCATCTAGACCTTACTTGGGATATAAGGTGGTTCATATAAACAAATTTATGGATAAAAATCAGATAGAGTTTTCCTCTATGTTTTTGTTAAAGGTTTATTGGATAATTGCCCATGTTTTTCAGTGTCTGTGAATGTTCATGTGTGTGCAGGTGCATGTGGTGGGTGAGTGTGTGGCTGGCAGAGGACAACCTTGACTGTTCCTTAAGTGCTGTCCACCTTGTATTTTAGAAAAATAAATTTTTAAATTTAAATATAATTGTGTCACTTTTCTTCCCATGCCCCACCTCCTCAAATCAATAGCCTCATTTTCTTTGATTATTATTGCTAGGTATACATAAATATGACCTGCTTGTTGTTTAAGTATATGTGATTTCAGAACTGACCACTTTGTACTGGATTTTTTTTTTTTTGAGATACAGAGTTATCCATTGGCCTGGATCTTGCCAAGTTGACTAAGCTGGCTAACTAGCAAGTGAGCCCCAGGGATCTGCCTGTCTCCCTAGCACTGGGACTACAAGCATGTGCTACAATACCTGACTTTATTTGATTTGTTTTTAGAATTTATTTAATTTTTAATTACATGTGTATGTGTGTGTGTGTATGGGTATGTGAATGTGGGTGCAGGTGCCCATAGAGGACAGAAGAGGGCATCAGATCTGGAGCTAGAGCTCCAGCTGGTATGGGCCATCTGACATGCAAGCTGGAAACTGAACTTGGATATTCTGCAAGAGCAGTAAGCATGTTAATTGCTATACCATCCCTCCCGCCCTACATCTGGCTCTTTGAACATAAGCTTTTATGGACCTGAACTCAGGTTCTCAGGCTTGTAAACAGCTACTTTACCAGCTGAGTTATTATCCTGGCCCACATTTTTTTTTCACATTTTCATGTGTTTGTGTTGTGTATTTCACAATTTCATGTGTCTCTACAGATGTTTTTTCGTGTGTGTGTGTGTGAATGCATGTATGTACATGCTAGTGTTGTGGAGGCTGGAGGTTAACGTAGGGAAATTATTCTCCATCTCACTTTCACTTTATTCTTTGAGGGAGAGTCTCTAATCAAACCCAGAGCTCACTGATAGTCTTACTAGCCAGCGTACTCTGGGGACCCCCTTCCTCTTCTACTGAGTCTAGAATTCCTGGTAGGCTGCCACGTTCACCCAGCATTTTACATGAGTTGAGTTCTGACCCGCACACCTGCCAAGCAAGACTTTAGCTATCTCCCTAGCTGTACCCTGGCCCATTTGTTAGCTATTTGACTTTAATTATAGATGATATAAAAGTGTTATGGGTGGTACTTAAAAGATTTTGGGCCTGGCAGTGGTGGTGCACACATTTAACCCCAGTACTTAGGAGGCAGAAGCAGGCAGATCTCTGTGAGTCCGAGGCCAGTGTGGACGACAAAGTGAGTTCTAGGACAGCGAGGCTATTACAGAGAAACCCTGTTTCAACTCCCCCAAAAATTTTTTGTAGAGGATATAATGTTCTTACAGCTAATTGCATTCTATCACCTGATAGCTATGTGAGAATAGATCCTAGTGGGAAGCCTAGAATCTGAGACTATGTAGGATGGTGAGGTATTAGCTCAAGTGAAAGACAGAAGTAACCTCTGAAATCCCACTTACCTTTAGATTCATTTAATATCTCTCTCCTTTTGAATGTACATTCCATGAGGGCCTGCAAGATGGCTCAGTGGGCAGGATGGCTCAGAGGGCAGGATGGCTCGGTGGACAGGATGGCTCAGTGGGCAGGATGGCTCAGTGGGCAGGATGGCTGAGAGGGCAGGATGGCTCAGTGGGCAGGATGGCTCAGAGGGCAGGATGGCTCAGAGGGCAGGATGGCTCAGAGGGCAGGATGGCTCGGTGGGCAGGATGGCTCAGAGGGCAGGATGGCTCGGCGGGCAGGATGGCTCAGAGGGCAGGATGGCTCAGTGGGCAGGATGGCTCAGTGGGCAGGATGGCTCAGTAGGTAGAGCTGCTTGCCTGCTTTTGTTTGATTCCTGGAGCCCAAGTGAAGGTGGAAGGAGACAGCTAACTCTATACAATTATCTTCTGACTACCCGATGTACTGTGACATACGTGTCTATATATATACACATACAATAATAAAATTGTTTTTGAATGTACAATCCATGAGAGAAAGAGATTTTTGTTATTTTGAAGTATCTGTGGTACCTTATTAGTAAGTAGAACTTAGTAGGCTCTCAAATATTTATCAGTCAAGTTATAGTGACTTGAAACTTTTATGTTACTTTATTTATTGTTTTAAATTGATTTTTATTTTTCATTTCCAGCATGAAACAGTTGATGGCTATAGAAGATATTTCACTCAAATTGTAGGGTATGTATGTAATATGGAAAAAACTTATTAATTTTATTAAAGTTTGTTAAATGTCAAAAATAATTTTTTTTCTACTTGAGCCTTCTCCCTTTTTTTCCCTAAACACATGCTATGTTGGTAATTGCCATTGTAGGTTCTTTGTGGTGGAGGACCACATTTTACACGTGACCCAGGGACTAGTAACCAGGGCATACACTGATGAGCTATGGAACATGGCCCTTGCGAAGATAATTGCTGTCCTTAGAGCTCACTCCGTAAGTCAGACCATTTACATTCACAATTATGATTCAGTTTGATTTGTATAGTGTGGAAAGCTGCTTCTTTATCACCCTCCCTCTAGGTAATTGCTCAGATTTGTAAGTAATAACATCAACGCTTCTGCCTGGTTAGATCAGGCTGTAGTTCTGGAACTGCCTGGGGCTTCTCAAGACGCTTTTATTTGGGCCTTACAGAAAGGGAAGAATGAGGCTAGTCCCATTAGTCTCAGCTGACCTCTTCATTAGACCACCGAGCAACACTGTGAAGAAAGGAGTTTCAATTATTTCAGATTTTTGGTTTCCAAAATCAACTCTACCATAAAACTCAGTAGAGCTTGTTTGAGAATATTTATAGATTTTAAAGTCTACAGTTTTTACAACTTGAACTCACTTGAAATAATAAACCTTCATGAGAGATTATTTTTAATGGCTTAAAATTAAATGACCAACTATTTTCTTAATGCCCTTTGTGGAAACAGCTAACATGCTAGAACTATAAGCATTATTAGGTTCATAATTGGTCAGTGTGACTTTAGGTGAAAATAATTTTAGTAGTTTATCTCCAGCAAAGTAGCCTTATATTTAAAATTTTGTAATCAGTTACTATAATTGGTAATTAAGATTTAAAAGAGGTGAAAGAAAATTTTATATTTAGATTATTAATATATTTCATTTATGTTTACTAGAAGTATAGATTTATGATAAGAAGTATAGATTTGTGGAACATTGCAATAAAACTTTAAAAAATATTTTAGTGAATAAAGTATTTTGGGGGCTGTTGGACATGAAATCCAGGACCTCATGCATACCAGCAGGTGCCCTGTCCTTGAGTTAACCCCTGAATGCTGCATTTTATCATGGTTAATATTGAAATAAGCTCTAAATAATACATTTATGCCATAGTCCTCTTAATTCCATGACATTAAATATGAAATTATAACATAGTAAATATAACATCATGTTCAAAATCTTTTTGTTGTTGTTGGCTTTTTGGTTGTTTTTCCAAATAGGGTTTCTCTGTGTAGCCCTGGTTGTCCTGGAACTCACTCTGGAGACCAGGCTAACTTCCAACTCACAGAGATCCATCTGCCTCTCGAGTGCTGGAATTAAAGGCATGTGCCATGACCACCTGGTTCACATTCAAAATCTTAAGTGTTATTAAGAGGCGGTGTATTGCTCTGTTCTTTTAAAAGTATTAATTTTCTTTCAGCTAGTTACTAATAAATACTTAAATGGCCATTCTTATATTGGAAAAGGTAATATCTATGTCTTTTGTTAGATGGAGAATACATGAATAATGAAAGTAGAAGTGTATGGTGTATATGGAGACCACTGCTAGCGTTTGTAACTAGTTTCTCAGCAGTCTAAAGATTTGCAGAGATACAGCATCCCTTCTTTCACATGACCTTTTACAGGGCATGCTCCATTCTCCTCTTAAACATGTAACTGAGGCGAGGCAAGCACCTTGGATCTAAGGAACCCAGATTTTAATTTTATTCTCAGACTCCCAGATTGAAGGAAAAGTTTCAGGTTCTTATTTCTTAATTTTAACTTGTTTCTATTTTTCTATGTGCCGCCCCTGCCCTGCCACCTCCCCCCCCCAACCCCACAGTCTTTCTGCACTGACCCTGACCTTGTTCTGGAGTTGAAGAATCTCATTGTCATTTTTGCGGACACTTTGCAGGTGGGTGCTAACCTAACATGTGATTGGTGGCAATTTCGGGTGTGCAAAGACATAAAAAAAATAGACTACATTTTATTGTATTGTAGATTAATGGTAGTAAGTCAATAGTAATAAATGTTTACTTATAGGTTGATATTCTCCTACCCAAAACTATATGCAATGCCTCCTTTACAGTTTTGAAGCTTGGACAGAGCTCAGGAGAAACTGGCACCTTTTAAAATACGAGCCATTTCAGTAAGAATATAGTCTTTTTTGACTTTAAAAAAGGCCAGATATGGTGCTGCCTGTCTGTAACCTCTGCTTTCAGGAGACTGTATCTGGAAGGTCTTGAGTTTGACCCAGCTTAGGCTAAATAGTGAGATCTCAGTGTTAGAGTAGGGTAATTACGCACTACATAGGGAGATCTCATGTTGCTGTTGGTGAGGTGGCTCAGCAGTAAAGGCAACCTAGGGACCCGAGTTCCATCACTATGATCCACATAACGAAAGGAGATAACCGACTCCCATAAGATGTCCTCTGACCTCCATGTATGCACCCCTCACACACAAAGTAAATAAATAAGTACAATAAAAAATTTAAAGGTACCAGTAGTTTAAAAATAGTTTAGAAATTCTAAATGAAATAAAACAGGTTTTTCTGTCAGTTCTCAGAACAAATGTATACCTTAGTCTTCCAAAGGGACATGGTTTTGCAGTATTTCCCAGTATATGTGACTATGTAGTATTCCTTAGTTATGTGATTGACTATGCAGTGTTCCCTAGTATAAGTGATAATGCAGCATTCCCCAGTCATGTGACTATGTATTATCCCCAGTCATGTGACTATGCATTATCCCCAGTCATGTGACTATGTACTATCCCCAGTCATGTGACTATGCATTATCCCCAGTCATGTGACTATGCATTATCCCCAGTCATGTGACTATGCATTATCCCCGGTACATGTGACTATGTATTATCCCCAGTCATGTGACTGTGCATTATCCCCAGTCATGTGACTATGCATTATCCCCAGTCATGTGACTATGCANGCAGTATCCCCGGTACATGTGACTATTCATTATCCCCAGTCATGTGACTATGCATTATCCCCAGTACATGTGACTATGCAGTATCCCCGGTACATGTGACTATGCAGTATCCCCGGTACATGTGACTTTGCAGTGTTCCTAGTACATGGGACTATGCAAGATTTGCTCCAGTCTAAGTAGGATCATGGGTTTATATTGTAGTGCAAACACCTTATCGCTTTGTAAGACCATTGCAAAGAGTTCTAAGACCAGTGTTTTGAAAATAATTGGATCTAGAGTATTTGATAGATTCTATGCTACAGAGAACCAAATAAAATTAAGGAGGTTTAAGTAATGGAGACATTAGAAAAACAACGTTAAACTTTTGAAAGCACACTTCTTTCGTTGTTGAGACCATGTCTTGTTATGTACCCCAGGCTAGCCTTGAATTCATTGTTTCCTATCTCCACCTCTTGATAAGCTCCACCTGCCTAGGTCTTTTAAACTTACTACTGCCTTGAAATGACTAGTGATTTTTAGTTATTTAGAAATTCTTCATTATTTTCATTTTTCTTGAAAACTGATAGGTTCATTACTAGGTACTTTTTATGCTATATTAATGAGTACTATCTTTTTACTTCGTATCTTCTAATTGAAGAGTCAATATCTTTTCATAAAGACAAAAGAATGTTTCATAATTTTTAGTTTTTTAAATTGACACTTTTACCAACTTAAAGAACTTTTACTTAAAAAAATGTAGGGCTAGAGAGCTCAGAAGTTAAGAGCACTTGTTGCTCTTGGAGAAGACCTGGGTTAGGTTCTCAGTGCCCACATGGCAGCTTGAAACCATTTGTAACTCTAATTCCAAGGATCTGATGCCGACTTCTGGCCTCTGCATGTGGTACACAGACATACATGCATGTAAAAATACATACATAAAAATAAATAAATAAACCTTTGATTTTTTTAAGAAAAAATGTTTTAATACATTTTGAGTTTATATTTTGGTGATTTCATGCATGAATATAATGCATTTAGAACATTCTACCCCCGACTTCCACATTTCCAACTCCTCCTGGTGTCCTTTCCACATCCTCCTCCCAGCTTCGTTGTGGTGGTGGGTTATAGTCATTGACGTCATCGTCATCCTCCTCAGTCTTTTCTTTGCAAAGAAGAAATCATGTTTTATCATGTAAGACAAAGCTGATAAAATCATACCATAAAAGTAACATGAACACATTTATAGTTCTGTTTTCTTTTTGTCAAATCAAAGGCAGGTGTTTGTTTTATTCATTGATATTTTTCTGAGCAAACATTACATGCTAGAAGATAGTTGATGTGTAAAATAGTAGAGACATGTGTGGTGTGGATATGAGAGAATGAGTTCCTTAATGGTGTGGAAAACTGTCGTGTATGAGTGTAATAAAAGTTCAGTAGTAAAGAAGTTCAGATTGTAATGGTGAAACCTTATTGAAGGTAGTTTTATTTAGGTTAGTGAGCGTTTTAAACATACTTGATTTACCTTTTTTTTTCTCTGTGTCTTAGGGTTATGGTTTTCCAGTCAACCGGCTTTTTGACCTTTTATTTGAAATAAGAGATCAATACAATGAAACATTGCTTAAGAAATGGGCTGGTATTTTCAGGTGGGTCCACATCATGGTTCCTTAGTATAATGAATAAGTTCGTTGAACACCTAACCAGTTGGTTTTGCATATAGTAATAACAATGCTTGTGTTTAGTTTCTGTTGTGGTAAAATGCACCCTTTGATAACTGAATCGTGTGTAAGTTTACAGGGCCATGGCTAACATTCACACTTCCTCTCTAGAACCCTTGCAGGTTCCCAAACAGAAAGTAACTTGGATCCTCCTTCCTCTAGCCCACATAACCACCCTCCTTCCTATTTTGTCTCTAAATTTCATTACTCTAGACTCTCATGTAAGTGTAATTGTGGAATATTTGCTCTTTTGTGTTGGCATGGGTTCACCTAGCATGCCCTTATGCTTTGTTTATGTTGTACATCGGCCAGAAGTGCATTCCCTTTTAAGTCTAGCTCAGACGCATGTGTCTGCCACATTTTCTCTACTCATATCGATAGATATCTAGGTTGTTTTATTGGCTGTTTTAATATTGTCATAAGCACAAGTATGCCAGTATCTCAGTACCTGTTTTAGATTTTTAGGGGTTTTTACTCAAATGGAATACTGGATCATATGATAATATATTTTTCATTTTTAAAAAAAACCTGCCATATTGTTTTCCATAGTGAATGAACCATTTATAATCAATTTATTTGTACCTTAGTTTTAGTATCTGTAATTTTTTCCAGTAAATGATCACATACTTATAAGGTTGTAAGCATTTCAAGATATTTTATATTGGAAACCTTTTAAGTCTGGCTTGGGGAAGGTGTTGTTTATACAACTTAGCTGTCTTAAAGTCTCTAAGAAAAGTGAATGCATTTTTCACAAACACTTGCCCCAGCTTTACCCACTGGACTCTCACTGCCCCCTCCTTACCCACTGGACTCTCACTGCCCCCCTTACGCACTGGACTCTCACTGCCCCCACCCTTACCCACTGGACTCTCACTGCCCCCCCTTACCCACTGTACTCTCACTGCCCCCACCCTTACCCACTG
>LOJH01005146.1:2437-25754 GCA_001685095.1 Ellobius talpinus | reverse complement strand
GAGAGAGAGAGAGAGAGAGAGAGAGAGAGAGAGAGAGAGAGAGAGAGAGCTAGCTATGCTTGGGACTGGCTAGTACACGTCCAGTGAACTCCTTAATGGAGGAAACTAGTTAAGAAAGGAACTAAATCATAAATCATCAGGGGAAGATTAGTGTGCTACATTTCATTTTTAGGTGGTTAATAAACAGCTATTTATTTTTCATAACATGAATAGTGCACGGACTGTTTTCATCAGTGTCCCACTTCTTTTCTCCTAGTATGCTTAGAAGCTGCGAGGTCACTAAGCAACCCAGAGCAAGCTGATGACTCTTGATCAGATAGCACATACACCAGACACTGTAGTTTCTACCGGCCTAGGTCTGGAGTTAGACTTACTGCTCGAAACGAAGAAGAGACCCAGGCTTCTAAATTATCGGTTCTGGGCTATGCTGTTATAAACCGTCCTGATCGTGGGTGTTGTGAGGTAAAAGCAGAGCAACAGCCTGGGCAGGTAGTAAATCTATGTCCTTGGAGATTTGTGAATATCTTAGATGGAATGTTCTTCGCCTGAACCCCTAAACTCTGAACAAATGCCTGCTGATAAAGATAATTGCAAGAAGGCTTCTCTGCACTTAACCTAGGAGAGATAAACAAGGCCTGGCAGTGGGAAACTGTTTTCACTAAATAGTTCTGAACTGTGGGAATTAATCCCCAAATATGTAACAGAAAGGGAATTCAGCTACAGTGAAAAATCTACAGCAAAAGACAGCCACTTATTCACAAAGCAATAATGTCATAAAGCCTTTCCTTTTGTTCCTTTTGGTTTAGTTTTTACCAGATCCCTTGGTTCTGATAAGTCACTTGTGAAAAGATGGTTGAGCAGTTACTGTATAATGTTGCGGCTTGGAGCATTGTCATATGAACTAAATCAAGCCAACATGATTAGGTAAAATAAATAATTAAAAAAATCTGGAATCTGCTATTTGTTTTTAATTTCCTTTCTTAATATTGAGAGAAATTTATGGGTAACATTTATACATGCCTGTCATTTTAATCCCATATATCTGTTAACAACTAAATTTTATTTCAGCAGATGTCTTTTAATGTACAAGAAATAAAAAAAGATTTTCTAAGAACATTTTTTTTACTATGTGTTAAATTCAAGAAAATTGTGGGTACAAATTTGCTGTTCTGCTGTCGTTTGATACATACGGCAATCTCCGGTGACAAACTGCAGGGTTTCTCATTACTGAGCAGAAATACAGCAGATTGCAACCGTGTGGGACCTACCACTGACAAACATAACCTCAAGGTGTCTACACTAAGCTCTTTAAAACATATTTTTGAGATATAAAATGAATAATTACTCCTAAACAGAGATAATAAACCTGTCCTCTGAAAGTCAAACTTTGTAAATTCCTGATCTTGTCTACATATCTTGTTTTAAGATCATGTATATAAATTAATGTCATATATTAAGCAGGAATTGGTAGACAATCACTCCATGGCACTTTATGTTTTTTCTAGGGTAAATCTCAGAAAATATTAAGAAGCAAACTAGAGTTGTGCTCTGAAAGTTTACAGACCATGACTAGGTTGTTGAAGTTCTACATCAAAAAGACAGTACAAGGAGTTGGTTTAAACATCCAGCACACCAAGACCAATGAATATGCAAAATATTTCTTTATTTTTGGCATTATGGATCATTGTCTAACAACTTACAATTTTTGACCATTAAAGCACAGCTTAGCAATCAGTCAAGATGTCCTGACTTTGTTCTTAAAGTCTTTGAGACACTCCTGTTGGGTAAGATCTAGCATGAAAGGCTGCAGGTGGAGAGTCACCTAGTTCTCCATTGGCTGAAATTAGGGACAGAGGTATGGGCATCCTAACATAAAGCAGAAGCAACCACCAGAACAATTTGAGATAATAGAATTCAGACACAGAGAAGGGTGTTGGTGCCATATAACTGCCTTTCTAGTGAGATACACAACAGATGATGTTACACATTTGAACATTAGGTTGTATCAAAGAAAGTCTTGTAAAAATCAGACAAAGCTTTTTTTCTTCAAAAACACAGTATTAATGGACAAAAAGACATTAAAATGGGGTATAGGAGACCTTTGAATGAAACATAAGTAATTTTGCATCAGCAACCATAAATAGAAAATTGACCCTAAAACATATTTTTTTCATGAACATTGAATTTTGCTGGGTCTACTACACATGCCTTAGGAAATAATTGACCTTTAAATGTTGTTACTACCATGGGAAGGCAGCCAATGTTATATATAATTGCAGTTAAGGAAACAAGTAGCTTTCTATTTTGCTGCTTATCTTCCAATATATTTTAAATTCTTTTTAAGAGATAGTAAAACCACAGTAGCAAAAATAAACTGAGTTTTGTAGCTCAATTTTCAACCACTTCATATAATACTGTAGAATAAACCATACAGTATATTCCATGATCAGATATGTTATATAAATATTGAACAAAGACACAGAGTACAGAGCTAGTCTTACATTTAAAAATATTATTTAAAATTAAATATATCTAGTTCTAAACAACAGATTTGTTTTCTCTAACTGTATTAAATGTTGTTATGACAAATTGGTCGTCAAGTTTTTTTTCTTTACAGCTTAAAGAATCCACTGAGAAGATTTGACTGTTATTAATAAACTTTGCATTTGGAATACATGTTAAGTTGTTATATTTTAAGAAAGTTGAAACCATTAAATGCCTTCCTATTTTATTAATGTAAGTGAAATATTATAAGTACTCACATATTAGAATAGATAATTGTATGTATATGACATTGAAATGCGGGATTCAGTTTTGTTCAGTTGAAGACATCATATCATGCCAAGAGAAGCATATGTCTTAGATACTTGGATTCTTTGGGGCAGTGCTGAAAAATCAAGGCCTCCGTGTGTTTATATGCAATAGCTGTCAATCACCTTCTGAGGCCCCTAGTGTGTGTGTGTTGTCTCTTAACTAGATCTTAGCAGTCCAATGAATCATTAAACACTAATCCAAAATTCAGTTTTTCCCAGGTTATAATGTAAAAGGATTCTAACCTAGGCCTGCTCTGCTCTTGAACATGTATATACATATTATATACTTACTAGGTAATATGTACTTAACCAAATAATTTTCTTTCAGAGGATCCACTTACTTATATATTACTAATGTTCTACCTACAATTAAGGTAAGTCACTAGATGTTTTTGTTGGTTTGTTTGTTTGAGTCGGGTTTTGCTTTGTAACATAGGTTCAATGAGAACTGAGACAAGGCCTAGACCAGCCTCATAAATTCTGGGATTACAACTTTATATCAGAATTTAATTCTTTATTTCTTAAAAATCAATGCTAAAGCAAAGATTTGACTTATCCTAATTTTAGGCGAAGGAGAAAATAAGATTAAAGAGGTCAAATGACTTAAGTCAATAAGGAATCGTGCATAAATAATATTGTCAAATGAATACATTTTATAAGAAAAAATAGAATGTATGTTAGACACAGACAATTTGTTTGTTTCACTATCATATTAAGATTTTTTGTCTCTAATTATTTTAAACTAATTTCTAAAGTAATCAATTTACTTTTACAGAATGGTCCAGTGCACATACAACCAAATAGACTCCCGGCATCCTTTCATACACATGAGCACATACATAGCTATTGTGTTTGTATCAGTTTACATACACCTAAAACGTTCCAATCATAAAATTTCCCTTCCTCTGTTCTGTGCTTCAGAATATTTTTCTCTCTTTTATTTATAATTCAATTGTATTTAATTCAATTCTGTATCTTTTAGAAAATTGATGGTTATGACTAAGTGGGTTGATTTTATGATGCGCTGGTGGTGCTCATACTTGGAAGCTCTTTCCCAGGTGACATCATTTTCCAGTAGCCTCTGTACCACTTTGTCCAATGCATTAAAGTCATTCAGCTGGGTAGCACGTCTATGTTATTCTTCTGCACTGAAATCCTTTGCTTACCCCTTTCTCCAAGGCCTTTCATACAGAGTTGTACTCAAGCACATGGTTGTAAAGCACTGCATTATTGTGTCTCCTTTTAGACCTCTCCATATTTAGGGAAAAGCATATTGTTCTGTATCATTATTTCAGCTAAGTGTACTCAAAATAACCCACTTTCTTGCATTTAAGTTTGACATCTAATGTGTCAAACTTAGTCCTGAAGATAGAAAGTAAGCAAAAGAGGTTCAAATGCCTGTGTTTTGAGATAGCTCTCTTGCTAAACCTGGCTCACTTTCATGGAGACAGCTAAGAATATATGTACTCCTCCAAAGAATTTCTTTATTAAATCCACTTGTCAATGCCTCATGAAATTTTATTGCCTATACCACACTTTCAGGTTGTGTTTTAAAGGAATAACATTGAAAATATAGAATATTGTATAGAATAATAAAACGTTTTCAAAATTTCTATTGCTTACCATGACAACTTGGTAGAACTCTATTCCATCCAGGTCTTCCATCATCTCCCATAATGCAAGTGAGTGTTGAATACCCTTGGAGAACATAGCCAGCATCACAGTAATAGGTGACCGTTGACCCCAATTTATAATCCATTCCAAGTCTAGTACCATTCATTATATTGCCAGGATCAAAGCAGGATTCCCGGAGTTTTGCTGTAAAACAGTGCCAGTATCATATTAATTGGACTGACACATTATTTTCTGTGACATTTTATAGTATGCTCATCTCCTGATGATCAGTAACTACGTACAGCAAGCATAGAGAGAGGACACGGCTGATCATGGGGAAAGAATGTAGAGTGCTATGCGCAGTGTGGATACATCCAAATGCAACCCAGATTCAGTGACGATCTTTTTCTGAGTACAGTTACAAGCACATGCACACACATCCACACCTCCATTCACACAGTCCTTCTCATGCATCAGCTTGAAAGTCCACTCTGAAACAGAAACAAGGGGCGCTGTATTCATGGGTCCCCTAACTGTGGAGTGAAAAAAAAATCAAATGCAAACTGACAAAGTAAAAGTTCCAGGAATATCTTAAAAAGCAGCATCTCCATTTTCTATGCACTGAACACCCACGTAAGAGCTGTGTATAAAACACCATGTTTATAAGGGACACTCGCAACAAAGGATGCTGGTATTTGAGGAAGTCTTGAAAACAACCAGAGAGATACACTGGAACAACCATATTCTCTAAGTGTAAAATACATAAAAAATGATGTTTTCAGATAACATCCAACAGGGTGGTTACCACACTGTGTCACTAAAAGCAGATCGTGCAAACTCCTTGCTCTTTTCAGGAAATATATTGACATAATATTGTTTCTACAAAATTTTTCTATTGTTAGCTTCAGTGTGAAATGGAATCATTTATCTAATGATTTTATGCATTTTTAAATCCTTGGTGGATGAATTCCTTTAAATATCACTGCCCTTGTTTATTACCAAGTGTGCCAGAGCATTTGCATCTGGAAAAATTGAAATCACAAAACACAAATTATGAAGCAACCAGCTTTAGAATTATTTTTGTGAATAATATATTGTGTTCGGCTTACTGTTATTCCAGTTGATGAACAGATCATAGGAACTGTTTTTTTTCCTCCTACTATTTTCCAAGTAAAATATGTTAGGTAATAAAGTTTTTTCTCAGCTTGTAGATATTTTAGTTTTTCCCTTACAGAACGAAAATTAGCTGAGAAGTAGGCATGAATTCACATTTATCTGAGATACGACAATTAGGCTTTACCTCCTGTAGAACTGCAAGGTTAAACGGAAAACGGTTTCAAGATGAGATGAGAGAAACCTGGGAGGAAGTGATGCTTAGCTTTCAGAGTGACTATGCTGCAGTCAATCAGCACACTTGCCGTGAGCATTTCGGCGGGTACCATTCCTGTCTTTCATCCTGCGGGTTTTCAGAAATATTTCCTAAATTGGAACTCAAGGTAGAACTTAGATCTACGTCTAAAGTAATGACACTTCCTCCTTATTGAGTTCTTTTATCTTTCCTTCTCTCTTTCCCTCTTTGCAGATGTTTGCATACCCGTTCGCCTTAAAGGTACAAGGAACTATCTCAAAGCTAAATTCTCATTGACAACATGGAGAAGAGGAATATATTTTAAAGTTACTTACTTCCCAGAAATATTATTATTACGTTATTCTAATTATCATTTTGTAAAAACAAACAACAAACAATGCTTTTATGATGATCAAAATGGATTAGCTGACAGAAAGTCACTGCATAGTTTCTCTATATATGGACTGTTAGAGCCAATCAATAAAGAGGAATGAATAAAATGGACAAGGTTTGGACTCCAGATTCTTTCCATTTTGGTATATGTGGAAGTGGTTTGTGGATTACAGAAAAGACAAATAATATCTAAATGTAGCATTATATAAGAGTCTGGACTTTTGAGATAATGTGGAATCACATTTTTTTCTCAGCCATATGACTTTAGGCAATTTACTTAAATATGTTTTGCCAAAAACAACAGTCAAAAAGCAAATGATTTTCAATTCATATTTCTTCATAGTTAGTCTGAATACAATATGGACTTTTAAAAATGTGTCTCTTATTTGGTATTGCTCCCAATTAAGAGTAACTATCTCACTTGAAGGTCTTACTTAGGTTTATTTAAAAATATAATCATGGATACAATATTGGTCTTCAGAACTACTGGTATTTAACATGGTATGGAAACTCTAATATAGAAAATTTAATAAGCAAAGAATAGGAGTGGAATGTTAGCTGAATAGAAAGAAACCAAAGTACCTCTCTTTATAGAAATTCCAAAAAAACAAGAATACTATATCAATAAAAGGGTTAAGTAACTAGAAAAATACAAAAATTATTAAATATCACCTTGCCTTCATTACTAAGAACAACCACAGAAATCTAATAATAGAAGCATTACTTATTACCAACAAAGTAAAGTCTTTTTAATTAAAATGAGAAAGAATTTATAAAGAAAATTATAAAGCATTACTGAAAAACATTAATGAAAACAGGAGTAAATTGAGAGACTATCTGTATTAATAGATAAGAAGATTAAATGTCATACATCAATTTACTCCTAAATGATTTATTAATTCAACATGGTAATAATCAAATGCAATATGTAGAAGAAGCTTAATTCTAAATATGAAGTCAAAGCTCAAAATGTTATGACAGTCATCAAGGACAAAATTTAAAAAAGAGAGAGAGAAAGTTTGTCCTACAGGTTCAATGCTTTAGGCACTAGCTGAGGGAACTATTTTGGTAGGTTTTGGAAATCTTAGGAGGCGGGGCATGTGGGTGAAGGAGATAATGGGAAGACACATGCCCTTCAAGACTATATCTTGCACTAAGCTTCCTCTTTTTTCTTTGCTTCTAAGCCACCATAAGGCTTAGGCAAAGGCCATGGTCCTGTCTCCCCACTGGACTGTAGCCAATAGAATAGGACATGAAAACAGTGAAGCCATGATCCAAAATAAACGTTTCCTCGTAGTTAGTAAATCTGTTGGTATTTGGATACACCAATAAAAGTCCCATTTAAAGAAGGTGGTGTATACTTTATTGCTGCTGTTTTAAAATATATTACTGTTCTGAAAAATATTGCTCTGGGGATGAAAAAGTGGTCAGTGGAATAGATATGAGATTTAAAAGTTGACACAGGGACTAGATAGTTGACAGCAATAGCATTATCTATCTTGAAGTGTGCTACAATGTTTGATTAGTTACATGTTAAACAGAAAATTAGGGTACTGGTTTACAAAAAAATAAACTCCACATGAGTTAATAATAAATTAATGTCTTAAGAATGGAAAATATAGCTCTATGTTTTAGAACAAATATAAGAAGACAGTTATGAAAATTTGCAAAAAGAAAGAGTATTTTTTTCACTTATTTTCTTTGTTTGTTTTGTTTTTTTCAAGAAAGGGTTTCTTTGTGTAGCTCTTGCTGTTCTGGAAATTGTTCTGTAGACCAGGTTGGCATTGAACTCAGAGAGATCCATTTCATTCTGCCTCCCAAGTGCTGGAATTAAAGGTGTCCACTACCACCACCCAGTTAAGATGGGTATTTTTCAGCAAAACATAAAACAAAATTATGAAGAAAGGGAAGAATTAAATGTGAATCAGATTTTTAGATGTTTGTACAACATCATAGTGAAATAAAACAGAATGCTCCATTGACCAAAAATGGAATTGAAATAGTAATTAAAACAGAAATGATTTAATTGTTTCTATTAATGACATTAAATATTTCCTATAAATAAAATAAATGAATGAATGTTTGTAGGAATTCATAGATCCAACAAGAAGATGGCAATGTGCAAAATAGTAGAGACAGACTCAACTTAATACTATTTGAGGCAAAAATAATAAAATGTCAAAGACCTAATAACCATGAGGCTAAGAATGTTAAAATTTAATAAGAGCAGTGATTTTTGAAATCTTAAAGCTCTTACCATCTGATGTTTAGTATTAATGGGAATAGACTTTCAATATTTTTAATTAACCTGGCAATAAGGAATTAAATTGAAGAATTTTATATCCTTTGACTCAGTAATCATGTTCCCAGAAACACAAATATCTCTATAAGATTCTCACATATAAATTCACAAAGACCCATAAAAGAGTGTTCTTCTTGACATAATTCCTTTCCAACAGTAAAAACTAGAATGACATATCAGGAAAAAATAGAAAATAGCTATGATATAGCTATATTAAAGAATATAGTGAAGAAATTAATATACCTGTTTCAAATATTGAAGTCTTAGAACTACATAAGGAAAAAAGCAATACATAAATGATGAAAATAAAATGGTTATTTAAAAACATGATAAAGTATGCACATATGATAGATGTCTTGAATACTGTTTTATTGCTGTGAAGAGACACCATGAGCAAGGCAACTCTTATTAAAACTAATTAATTGGCGTTTGGATTACAATGTCAGAAGTTTAAGTCATTATCAAGGCAGGAATCTTGGTGGGAACTTGGTTGTACATATGGTGCTAGCGGAGTAGCTGAGAGCTACATCCCAATCAGCAGACCAAGGGTGACAGGAGGACATTAGACATGGAATGTGCTTTTGAGGTCCCCAGGTTCACCACTACTGCACTAGTTGGCAGCAACAAGGCCACGCCTCTTAATCCTTTCTAACATTTTCAAACAGTTCATTCCCTGGTGACTAAGCATTCAAATACATGAGCCTCTGGGGTCCTTTTTTTATTCAGATCACCGTAATAGAAAGCATAAAAACTAGGTACAATCCTTCAAAAATAGAAAAGTTAAGCACAGAATCCAGGTTCAGGAGGAGGACATAGTCATTAATACAAGCAAGGATGAAAGGAGGCCGTGAGTCTGAAAAAAGCAGGGGGCAGAGCATAGGGAGGGTTTGATGGAGGGAGGAAAGACAAGGGAGAAATGACATAAAATAAAGAATGGCAAAAGTGAGGATGTCAGAAATCTATATTAAGCATTGATTTTGGTTTTCTCCCTATTTAGCTGTTTAGCTGAGTCCTAGACTGTCTTCCCTGTTGAGACAGTCATATGGCATTCAAGCTCAGCTCTTCTAAATTCAACTGGTTATGTAGTTCACCATCCCAACGTCTGAAAACGACCTACCATCTTCAGATCAGACCAACTAACACTTGCAAAACTTCCCCAAAGAGTTGATGCCCAAATTTTCACTGTCTGTACCAAGCAGCCTGTACATTCCTCTGCTGGCAGGCCATTTATTACTTTGTCCCATGAAATGTATGATACTCAGAAGGCTGCAGGTTACCACTGAAATCAAATTTGCACCATGGATATGTTCAGCATTTATCATTGGGCTTCATACACATTTCCATAATGACAGCAGAGATGTCTTTACCTGCTGACCTGTGAACATTCCCTTTACTTACACACCGATGCAACAGATATCGTAGTGATTTTTTTATGATAGTTCCAAAGAGAAGAACCCAAGGTCTGATAGCAAAAAGAAAAGGAATTTACATTGAGCATGTAATATTTAACTTTTAAAAATAAGAATAAAGGGCTTTCTGTAAAGAAATATAATGCCATATTTACAGTATTCACGGGATAGGTTCTTTGAAATTATATGTATAATTTTCAGTTATTAAAAATTGACAGTGGAGATAGGTAGCTAGCTCAGGGTGTAAGAGTGCTTACTATGGATGTACATGGTCCTGGTTTGCATTCTTAGAATGCCAATAAAAAACCAAACATGGTTTGAACACTTACTAAGCCAGTGAAGAGTATAGAGGATAGCGATGAATCATTTAGGAAGGCTAGAAATTAGTCTAGCCAATATTAAGAGTTCCAGGTTCAGAGACAGATCCTACCACAGGGGAGTGAGTTGTGGGGAGCAATAGAGCAGGAAACAGTGTGTTCTCTTCTGGTGTTGGTACACAATCACATAGGTGCATGTTCCTCTACACTCATACACACACACACACATACACACACACATAAAATTAATAAAATTAAGTACGTGAGGAGACAAATTTAAATGTGTATTTTGATACACATTTAACCCAATGGTAACCCAATATAAATAAAATTTATCTCTTCAGTCAAATTTAAAATAATTGCAATTAATCATTAACTTATGAAATTGTCTATGATTCAAAAGGCATTATTAATAAAGTATCCATGGGCACTCTAAAATAATTATAGAAGTTAAAATAAACATGTCTGAGACATAGATATCACTGCTTTTTGTCCACTCTCTCATAAATATAAAAATATTTAAAATACTAAGCATTATTTGAAACGTAATTCTATTTTTCGTCTTCTATCACTGAAGGAAATCTCTGAATTAAAGTATTTTAATGAAACTTCAGTCCCCCAATGAAGTAACTTTTTTTGATATAGTGGGCTTTAGCTTCTACTACAGTATACTAATTAACAGTGTGGTTGTCAGTTACATACTGTTGAGTAAATAATTAGAGAAATGGTAATTTCATTTTTTTGTGATGAGAAACTACACAGTGACCTCTTTTGTGAGATTAAATTGCACACAGCCCACATGTCACAAGCCTGTGCCACTAAAACAAACAACAGTCAGCACCAAAATATTGTCATGTAACATAATCCCAGTTTAATATGGATGTTAAAACTGAATGTGCACACGTACCTTTGTATTCTAAATGAAATCCAGTGTAACTAACAGATCCATCGCTCCGAAAAGCCAAGTGCATGGTATTTGAGCTGCTTTCTATTCGCTCTGGTAACTTGCTGTCTTGAAAACTTCCAATCAACAGGCTGTTGCTGTCTGGTCCATCATATATATAGAGGAAGTCATAGTTTGGTTCTATGCTAAAACTGAGAGAGAAAGTGGTGTGTTACTAATAGGATATTTGCAAAGCTAGATGCAGAGTCAAGGAACAATTGACCCTGTGAACTTAATCTGACACAAAACTTTGCCTGGCAACAAAACCTACTGGACACGAGTAGGAATGAGAACTTGTCTTGTTATTTAAATAGATCATGTGGGTTACTTGAGGAAAGCCCAGAACATTAGGACTAAGTTATGTATTTGAGTTTTATTTCTTCACTTTCTAACCTAGGTATTCTCTTGTAAGTTACTTTGTATCTATAAAGTGATACATATGCTTTTTAATTTTACCATGTATTTTATAGGATAAAGGTGTAACTCTTTTCATTGTTAGTTGTGAAAATACACTTTAAAATATATTCAGTACCAGATTAAACAGATAAATGTAAAAGTTGTTTTAAAATTATTCAGTAACACACCGTATGCTGTATTAGGTAGCACTATTGATATGAATCAGTATATGTATATTTTTCCTTATAAAATTAGATAATGGTAAAAGATTTTTACAATGTAGATGGTTCAAACTCACAGGATTGGAATATTTTCCATAAGAAACTTCCTTTCATGGTTTCCAATATTTAGGAACCAGGTAATCTGTTGATAACCTAGCTATTGTTAGTATCATATGATTCAGAAACAATTGAAGAAAAAGACTTTTTTAGGCTACTAGGAAAAGTCAATTAGTTTGATTGCAAATTAAATCAGAAAAGCTTGTCTGTATCAAGATATCATCTGCTATAACTTGATGATATTTGTATTTAAGATACTACAAATATACAGAGCACAACAAGGTCAAGTTTCTGCTACTGTTTTTGCCCTTAATGGTCTCCAGTACCGGCCAGATGATTTGTGCACAAATGATCAAGGAGGTAGAGGGTGGCTTAGAGACTCCTAGCCTTCCCCTGTATAAGGTTATGTGGAGCGTGAGAAAATGAAGAAAACATCAATTTCTTCAGCAGCTTGCCAAGTTCAATGAGTTAATCTTAAGCCCTGTCAATGGCTCAGAAGCAGGAACTTTGGTAATTATTGGTATTTAATAGCAGAAGTCAGAATAAGTTCCATTTCATTGGCCCCTATGGACCACAGCTTTGTGAATTTTCTCTTCCTTTGTGAAACTTTGATTTTAATGACAACCACCTTGTCTATTGCACTGCCAGAGGCTTATGGAAGCAAATGCTTTACAAAGGACGTGGTGGCGGTAGTTCCTGTGCTTGGAACACTAAAAGTAGCCATTTAAAAGTTGAATACTGGATATTTTATTGAATTTATGTTTGCCTTAAGTGAATACTTAACGTATTGATTTTTAGCTTTTTTTTAAAAAATGAAAGTGAAAAAAAATCTGTAGGAAATTTGAGGCTCTTATCTGCAATGCTTCCTTTTGCACAAACACTAGAAGGATGGTACACTGGACCAATCCGGCACTCTCATAAAATTAATATGGTCATAGCAATCCTTAGATCCAGTAAATATACAGAAACCATTAAAAGTCAAAGATTTCTTTAATGTCACGTAATGAATGACAGAGTTGGAAATCAAATTTCTTTTCTATACTTCCTGCAGTATAGCTGTTTATCCCCATGTTATTAGCTAATTTAATTTATGAAATAAAGCTCAGTATCAAACATCTTGATAATTTCTGTTGTCTTAAAATGCAGTTTCTCCAATAGCAAAAAATGGGGATAATAATCTCATTTGCCCAGGAAGTCCTTGCATTAATGGCCCGAAATAACCAACAATTTCATTGCCAATGTTTTGGCATCAACCATCATCATTTGTTAAGACTATGAATTATAAAAATATAATGTATATATTTTGCTAATTTTCATGATTTTAAATTAGATTTTTAAATTTTGGCTTCAATATGTTAGAAAATCTTTTATGTTTGAGCTTTACATTTTACACAAATCCTAAGCCTCTTTAAATGACTGGAGGTAAAAAAAACAGTTGTGCTACTTCGATTTATCTTTGGTTACATCAGTGTTTGTGAACATGAACAAAATCTTAGATTAGAATGAAATTGGTCACTTTAAACTGTGCAAATCAAACAGTCCCACTGAAATATTTTCACTTTGCTCTGCTTTGAGTTTCTAGGGTCTGGACCCATAATTCTATCCCTCTAGTCAGCTGCTGTCTCCATCCTAAACTTTCAGCCAACCTCAACCCCTTACTGAAATCTTAAATCGAAAGAGGTCACATTCTGCAATAAAATATCATGAGGAAAAAAAAGTTCTTTTCCCAAATAAAACAAAAACGACAGTGGCAAGTCTAAAGTCCCATCTAGAGTTCCAACTCGGTTAGTTGCTGTGTGCAAAGTCTCCCCAGCACTAGGACAAAATAATGTGAACTTGGGAGCATTCCCATGTAAAAGCTCTGGAATCCAGCAAGTTATGCTGAAAGATCCAGTAAGGATCCATCACACTTCTCTCATCTGCTGGACTTAATGAGACACCAACTAGGAAAGTGATTAGGAAGACAAATTTTCCAAATCCGGTAACACACACATGGCAGAAAGGGAATGTTGATGCCAATATGAGGCAAAAGATATTGAATAACCAACTTCTTAATCCTTTAGTATAAGAAAAGCTGATTGGTGGAATTAGTGGTGATAAATACAGAGAGAAAGAAAAAAATAGAAGTCAAAGTTTGTGATTCAGTAGTCTTCTGGAACTTTCCCACCTTCTACTGCCGTGGATATCTCCTGAGAATTTTGACCCTCTGCAGAATTGCTGATCTCTGAAAAAGGCTTTTAAATCACCCACTGTGAAGTATTAGTGCTGGTATTAATTTTTAAAGTAAATAAAAACCTTAAAGAGTACAGATACGAAAGCAAACTAGCCACAAGAGATTTTATACATGGAGCGGTGGAAGAACTCACCTGATAAAGGCCAGGGAGATAACGTAGTCAGCATTGACACTGATAGTCCAGTCACAGTCCCTGCTGTGCGGATACGGATGAGGGAAGTTTGGCGAAAGGATAAAACCTGAAGATCCTGTTAAATTGCCTCCACAAGGTGCTTTAATTTAAACAAGCAAACAAAACACCTTAAGAGATTAATAAGATCCATTAGCTGTCTATATTTGTGAAAATATTTCTTTGAGGGTATGTGAAACTCGCCACACACTTCACTTTTCCAGCATGGGCTGCTGGGATACTGCAGGCCTTTTTAGGAAACCTTTAAAATATCGAACACAGAACACACAGGATCGCAGATATGCTCACACATGCATGCACAACATGCACGCGCACGCACACATACTGATACATTGACTTCAACTGTTTTACTGGCTTCCAGAACATCCTTAAAAAGGTCATGTGTTACTAATTTGTGTCAAGCAAGCTAAAACATCAGAAGGGGGATTTAAAAAACAAACAAACAAACAAACAAAAAAACCGGTATCTCCATGGTTACTAGAAAGGAAATCTGAAAGTTACAAAAAAAATTGGAAGCAAAGTAAAACAAAATCTAAAACAAAAACCAACAAATGCTCTCAAAGCCCATATGAAAGCCAATATGTGGGAGGCCGAGGTAGGAAGATTGTGAAATCAGGCTAGCTTGGCTTACATAGCAATACGATACCTTTTCTTAAACACAATAGTAATGATAATCAATGGATAGGATTATGGGGCTTGGCACAGTTTTACAGCTTCCTCTGCATCATTTTTATATTTGTAGAAGAAATTTTAATAATAATTAAGAATCAAAATGAGCGATAACCTAAGAACTGAGATTACCTTCCAGCAATCTTCCTGTAACTATACTTTCTCCCCCTAAAACCTAATTGCTTGACTGATAAAATTTGACAATTACTACAAATTCTATTGTTGTCTTAGACATGGTTTTCTGTAATCAGTCAGTAGACAGTAACAATATTTTCCAGTCAGAGTCAGAGGTTCTTTAAGGGATATGATTATATTAAAAGAGCAACGTATCCTCAGTGGCAGATAAGGAGAGTGGAGATGTATACACACGTGTTATGGGGACTCATGTGTTCTCATGATCCCTTCTACAGAATCAGCTTTCTTGTCCAACTTTTCAAATTGTTGTTTGCCTAGGTAATGTTTACAATTCAGCCGAAAGGCAAACAAATTCTTTTGACAGCAAAAGTTGACTTAGGTAGTCAGCAATCAACAGAAGTCAATAATTTTCCATATCCATGACTGTACTCCTCCATGCCACTACCCTTGTGCATAAATAGTGACTTCAGCACCTAGATATCTAGAGTGTCTCTGTGCTCATTCATAGTATCCACACTGTTTCCCTTCTTGTATATTTTTCTAGCATCTGGGTACATGCTAGTAAATGAATCGATGGAGTACATCTTGATGCTCTGCCACTTTCCTATTTCAAACCCGAGTGTCCGCTGAATCTGGGAATAAGGCATCTCCCTGAAAAAGGAAACACCCTCAGCCTGCTGCAAATCTTCCTCTCCACTCAAGAGCCTTTCTTTACTTCGTAGCTTCCCTTCAAAATCTTCTTTCCAAATGTGAAGTGCAGCTCTATAGGGCATTTTCTTTCCCCAGCCCCCACTGATTTCACCTATAGAAGTCTAATTTATCTGTTGATTAAGCATTTGCCATATCCATTTTTCTTGTTGTTCAACAAACATAATTGTTATAAGAAACCATACTTCCCAATAAGACTTAACTTAGGCTCACTTATAACATAGACAATTCTCCTACATTGCCTCTTGTTTAGTATAACTAAGCCAAACACAGACACTGGCCCACTTAACAGTCTGAATAAAAGTCGAGTTAATCAAATATTGATTAAGCTTCCCTTTTAAATTCAGGTCTCTGAACTTTGCCCCACCACCAGCTTTTCACAGGCATACACTACTTCTGAGAGGAAATTGGAAGTCACCAGCTTTCCACCAGCATACACGACTTCTGAGAGGAAACTGGAAGTCACCAGCTTTTCACCGGCATACACGACTTCTGAGAGGAAACTGGAAGACACCAGCTTTCCACCGGCATACACTAACTACTTCTGAGGGGAAACTGGACTTGGAGTACAGCATGGTCTGAGCTATCCAATCACACCACACTTTCCTGTGTTCTTCCTTTTTTTCTCTTTCTGGTGATTTTTGTCTGCAAGAGAGCACTTCCTTTTTACTCGCTCTTGCACTTCATGGAAGGCTTGGACCTGGCCCTCTTACAGTCAACTTATTCCAGTGACCTCTTCTACCCATAGCTACATGTGTGCCATAAGACTTTGAAAATGAAATGTCAATGTTACTAAATTCAATTGGCAAAGGAAGTCTAATTTTATTGTTTTGTAACTGTAATTTGTTTTTATCTGTAACAGCAAAAAAGTGTGCCCAAGTATGAATCAGTAGACAATTGCTCTTACATTTCAGCACTCTATTTTAAATTGTGTTGGAGAGATATAATCAGATTTCATACCTGGAGATCCAGACATCTTTAATCTAGTGTTTGCTATCTGCAACTAGCTACTCAAATTTTCTTTGTCAACAAACCTCTTCAGCTCCAAGGCAAGCTATTGTTGGTTCAGTCTTAATATCTTTTAAGTTTACAGGTCTGCTGCATTTTTTTCTCTCTTCATATTCAGTTCTTTTAAATTGGTGACTTCAACTCAAATTGCTGGGCTAGCTATTTGGATTCATTGTCCAATTTCTTCTAGTGAATTTACATAGACTTCAGTTCTGTCATGAAATTTTCAATTTCATGTTGTAGCCTGAGACCCTTACACAGCACCTAGTATGTTGTACTCTGTTACAGTCTTCTGTGTTGAATTTGTTTAACTTTGTGGCTTTATTTATCACTTTTATTAATAGGAAACTCCCTTTTCTATCACTGAAATCAGAGCTGAATTACAAATCACTGAAGTTTTTTCCAGATATCACTGCCTAGTATAGTACTACATATATCATATAATATCAAAAATACATAATACTCAAGTCAAAACGCCTCCTTGCTATGTTCTTAAGTTACTTGATTAAGATTTCTATCATTTGTTTTTCTAACCATGGAGCCTAACTTTGCTATATTCTTAAGTTACTTGACTGACCTTGCTATCATTTGTATTTTTAGCCATAGAGACTAATGTTCAGCACTGAATCTTCATATTCAATTCAACAAGATGTATCAAGAATCTATCTCATAAATAATCAATACATCTCAATTTGCCTCATTTTCCTTACTTGCAACCATATTTCTTGACCTAAATTAACTCATATCTTTTTTTAGAATTATGACAAGAATTGACTTCTGTTTCTACCAATTATCCTTTGAGTAAAAATTCTGCATCATAGCACAGAAATGTAAAAAGTTTGCAGCAGTGCTGTAAAACGTAAAAGACAGTGCCTCAGTTGTAGGGCACCTGCCTCGCCTGACTCCTATACCCTCTGCGATATCACCTGCCATCATTTTTGATGTAAAATTATATTTTAAAATGACACAAAAATTCATCTTAAAATTACAGTACTTCATGAATTTTGTGTCTTTGTATCAAAACAAAAGGATGTCAGAAGGCAATTCCCAGGAGTTGTTTTTTTTTTCTTTCTGTCATGTGAGTCTTGGGGACCAAGCTCGGGAGTTCAAGATTGGCAGTGAGCACCTTAACCTACTGGACCATATTGCTGGGCTAAATGTTCTTATACTTCCATGTACTTTCTGTTCATGTAATTCCTCCTTTTTGAAACATTGTGAGTTTCATTTATGATTTAAAATATATCAAAACCTTTAGGAGCATTTTGAAAACTTCAGTTTTCTTCTGGTTGAGCTGGAGTCAGCATCAGCTTTCCTGGAATAAACTATGATGACAGTGGCATCCTCACTCAGGCTATCTAGATTTTTATAACCTCAATTCATCTACATATCACCCAACTTAACAAGGAAAGACAAGATTGTTTCTCACATAGTGGGTTATTGCCCAGATACATGTGATATTTCTCCAATATTTATTGGCATGTTAATGGTTCTTCAACTTGATTCTGAAAAGTATGTTAACTGCTTGAATGAGAATGACCTAGGAGGTCATTCTGTTTATGTGTTGTATTCATTGGTTAAAGAATAAAGAAACTGCCTCGGCCTTTTGATAGGGCAGAATGTAGGTAGGTGGGGAAAACAGAACTGAATGCTGGGAGGAAGAAGGGCAGAGTCAGAGAAGCCATGGATCCTCTGCCTGAGATGGACTCTGGTTTGAATTTCTGGTAAGCCACTGCCAAGTGGCAATACACAGATTAATGGAGATGGGTTAAACTAATATGTAAGAGTTAGCCAATAAGAAGTTAGAGCTAATGGCCAAGCAGTGTTTCAATTAATACAGTTTCTGTGTGGTTATTTCAGGGGTAAGCTAGCCAGTCGGCAGGGACAAACAAGCAGCCCTCTCCCTTGCAATAATAGTCTAATGAGTGGGTCTCTGTTCTGTGGAAAATAGTAGCCTAGTTCGTGTTTAGGACTTTAAAATCATGAATGAATGATGGAAAAACATGAAAAATGTACAAAGTTGTGGGCAATAGTAAATGCAAATATGTACATATCATGCAGACAAAAATAGGATTGATAAGCTTCGTGAGTCTGTGCTTTTATGGAGTGGGACTCTGTGTAATATAGTACAAAATGGGAGCAATATCATTTCCGTTTTCTTATTTGCTCAAAGGAATACTGATCTTTGTTTTGTTAGGAAGTATATGCAGATACAAATATGCACATGTAGCTGTGTTCTTCTTGAACAATGAAAGGAAAGTGCATTGCATGCATATTGACAGTCTTACTAGATATTGCCCATGGCTTTCCTTCCCTTCAGGCATAAGGGCTCTACTACTCTTTTTACTAAATTATTTACATTATTAACATTTTCCTTATGTATTTCACAGCTATGGCAGTTTTGAAAAATGTAACAGAGCCAACAAGAGAGTAAAACTTTCTGATATTTCTAAATCCTAGACTACCAATAAATGCATAAAATTATTCTAAAATACCTTCAACTTTAAATACCAGCTACAGATCCATTCACTTTTTTTACATGTCTAATCATAAAGCACCCAAAATAAAATCAAAGGCATTCATGAATCAAATTTCAGTTGGCTGCTTTGGAATCCTGACATGCCTGATTTGTTCAGAGTGTATTTTTCTGTGAGACAGTGACGGGCAGCAGCTATGGGTCTATTTTACAATCTTCTTAATTTTTTTAAACAAATTCCATTTTATCTATGTACTGTCTTTCTCAGCAACCCACCCACACTAACGTCTTTGTTATTTACCTCCCAAGAGACTGCTGCTACTCTCCCTCTGGCAATGTCAAAGCAATCTTCACATTGTCAATTTTGTTTGAATGAATTCTATTAAATCTCTAAAGATGGCATCTTTCTGTTTGGTACTTGCTATGAGACTGAGTGTTTTTTTCCTTTTCTTTCTTTTTTTTTGCATGCAAGTACAATGCTTTACTCTCTGAGGTTGGAGACGCACCCTTCCGGAGTTTATAAGACATTCAGGGTCTAATCTTGGGCACAGGATTGGCAATCATGGAGTTCTTTCTTATCAGCAGCTGAGGTCAAACTTTTTGCAACCTTAGCAATTTTTCAGATTCTTTTTTCTAAGTTATTTTCTTCCTCAGAGAAGTTCTAATGCATATCTTCTCCTGAAGCTATCTTATCCTTCCAAAAAATAATGCTCTGCTCTATAATCCATATAAAAATGCTACTCCATATAAGTAAGATTTAGTGCTCAACTTTCCCCCATAATATCAGGTCCTGTTAGCTAGAGCATACTGTAGTTTATAAATGAAATTTTATGAGAGTCTTACTCAAAACTCCTTAAACTTATTGAAGTTTGAGTTGTCTTTTTCCCCCCTTAGGTTCAGTAGATATTTCTCCATTATTTTAGGATTCTACATAAAAACAAGCTAATATAATGTTATAGCCCTGATAATCCTATTAAGTGATCCCCTTACCTAATAATAATACAAAGCCAGGCAATCTGAAGTGATTTTTTTTGAATTTCATATTTTTTCTATAAAATATATTTATATTAAATCATTAAGAATATCACATAGAAATGTATTTTGATCATATTTATCCTCCATTCTTAACTTAATTCTTCTCAGAGTGATTCCTAAGCCCGATGCCCTTCATGTCTTCTTAAAAAAATAGAAAAAACAAAACATGGATTATTGCTGTGGAGTTGTCCCTGGGGAAATTTACTTGGAATGACTCTCCATTCATGAGAAGCTACAACTGTCGATAGCTCTTCAGTTTGTTCAAAGGGGTTGTGAGCCCTTCATCCTTCCATTCTTCAATATTGACTGCCTTTTTTTATATAGAGATTCTCTTTGGAAGATGCAACACAATTTCAATTGGTTAGTATATGGAGTTATAAACTAATCTAAGTTATAATCTCATGTGATAACCAAGTAGGGAATAAGAGCATTGACCCCTTAAGCAAATATACTTTACATTTTTTAGCCTCTTTAATGTAAAAACATTCCTCAAGTTGCTTCCCTTACCTGCCATTATTGATATAGATTTTATAAATATAAATTAGTTGACATCTGATAATTTAAACTTGCAGTAGTGCATAAAGAACAATAGAACATAGCTATTATAGATTAACTATAAAAATGTATCAAAATCTGAACTAGTACAAGTTATGCCAATGTTTTGTTTTAGATTTTAAGTCTCTTTCATACTCTTGGTTCCTCATTATCTGCCTCATTATCTACAGAAGAGACCTAGAGCTACCATTCTGCCTCGAGGATGGATTATGCCTTTGGATATTAGTAAATAATATGCTTTAAAAGCCTATCTACAAAATATAGAAAATGTGTTAAAAAATACATCTTTTAGCTTTCATTTTATTGAGAACTAGGTTGATAAGAATTGGTAATTGTCAATTTCCGGTGGATGGGAGAGATCAAGTAACTAATGAATTTGACTTTGTAACTTTGATGTGAGTTATTTGCTTATTACTGAAGTATTGAAAACACATTTTCTAATTCCACATGTTATTTAAAAAGAAACTATGAAACTATATTGAAAATGTACTTATAAATAATTATAAATGAGCCAAATAAAGTTCATGAAATGTGTATAAATGAACCAAAATATGGCTTTTCATTTAAAACATGCTAAGTCTGCATATATCAAATGCTTTGAATGCAATATTGAATGAGCCAGATGCAGACTCCGCTTTGAAGCTGCTTATGGTGCGATGAAATTGTGAATATATAAATGAATAAAAAATTTGAGTATAACCATAAGCTTGGTTTAGTGAAAATATATTGTAAATTAAGAATGACATCTACGTTGATACTTGAACAGAATGGCTTAATACTAAACAATTTAATTAAATTTAAGATTATCTTAATGTTTGTATTGATAAAAATGGCCATTTCCCTGAGCTTGATTTTTTTTCAGCTCTAGTACCAAAAGGTCTATATCTTGAATCTGTCTAGAGCATGACTTGGAGATTTGAGAGCAAGCATGGAGACAAAAGTCAGGCAAATGAAAGCATGGGACAAGGTCTGGACACTCCTCAGATCATCAAAATAATACTTGATGTTCTTTTGATATTCCTGACTTAAATGGACAGCTTGCCCTTTGACTCTCTAAAATAACTGTCGATACAACTTTCTTAGAAGAAATAAGGATATCTAGAGTAAATCAACCCAGCTCATTTTAAATGCAGATTCTCGGTGCCTCTAAATTTTAAACCGAAAGATAACAGCTTTATCCAATGAATAAAGGCTGAAAAAATATTTCAGGAAATCTGCTTGATAAACTTTTATAAGTTTGGGGTGTTCAGAATATACTAAAAGTGTGGACTCTTAACTATAGAAATTAGTATTTAATCAGTATACTTGTGTACATTTTGTGGTTTGTGGATATGCCTCTGAAATGTCAGACTGTCATATACCACTTTTCTGAAATATAGTATCTAAGAACATCAATACCAGCTCTTAATCATTGCTTTATATTTTATAAAATTTTAATTATTCTTTAATCATACCTATACAGACTGGTGGGCTGGGCTGCCAGAAGTATCGATTTTCTACCTGAATGCAGGTTATTCTTTCCTGTCCCTGAAGCTCATATCCAGGGTCACACTGAAAAACAACTGTATCTCCAGGTTCTCGTCCATCCCCATTTCGTGTCCCATTCATGGGGACTCCTGGGTCACGACAGGCAGTGGCAACTGAACCTATGAAAAGGCAGGAAGGCATTTAGTTTTTATATTAGCAGAATCAGTTTCACAGTTCCAAACTGTAAGACTTAAATTCCACAACTTTCCTCATGTTTATGTGTGGTTACAAAACTGACTTTTATGCTTGCATTAACTTTAAAATACCTAGGAAATAAATAATTTTCTATTTCTTGGAAAATCTATGTGTTAGCTTTTTCTAAGAAATAGCATAGCATCTGAATCATTAAATAATAATCATTATAATAAATTTCTAAAGTCTATCTTACAGCTATTTCTTCTGTGTGACAAGCAAATATCCCACCTAAAAAATAGACAAATAAAAACAAAAGGCTGGGAGTGGTTATTTGGCTTAGAATTCTGAAATACAGCTCCCCACTTTGGGAATTCAAGGAACTTGTCACATCCTAGCCACACTCAAGGGTAAAGAAATGAAGGACACGTCCTTACTTTCTTGCTCAGCTCAGGGTCCAGCACATGAAATGATGCTGTCCACATTTATGGTATTACATTTCCACTCAACTGATGCAATGAAGACATCCTTCTATAAAAATGCTTATAGGTCTAAGGGAATCTGACCTAGGAAATTCCTCAACTGAGACTGTCTTTGCAGGTATTTGAGGTTGTGGCATGTTGGCATTATAAAGCAATCATTTCCACCATGTTCAAGTCACTGTAAAGGGGTGAAAAGAACATGGCCAATGAGAGGAAATACTTGTTTGGAAGATATTGAACTTACATCAGAGTGAGGTAGATAGATCAAAAGTTTAAGAGCAAGAGCGAGTGAGAGAGTGAGCAAGAGAGAGAGAGAGAGAGAGAGAGAGAATAGCACTCTCTCTACTCTAACAATCA
>LOJH01005145.1:31180-42621 GCA_001685095.1 Ellobius talpinus | reverse complement strand
AGAGAGAGAGAGAGAGAGAGAGAGAGAGAGAGAGGAATGGGGCTTTCCAGATCATGCAGGGGTGAGCTGGAGACTCCCACCAAATAGTATATCCTGTGTTATTATATGTTGGAAGTATGTGATCTGCTTTCTGATTTTTTGCAGATGATTGCAGTTAAGAGAATACATGAATCTCAGGAGAGACTTGAGCTTTGGATTTTAAAAACGTTACTGAGATTGTGATAGACTATGGAGACTTTTGAAGTTGGACCAAATGATTTTTACATTATGCTATTGTTACAAGCTGATGGGGGCCAGGGAGTGGAGTGTAGTAGTTTGATGTAATTATCCCCCATAATCTCACAGGGAGTGACACTATTAGAAGGTGTGGCTTTGTTTGAGTGGGTAGGGCTTGGTGGAGGAAGTATGTCACTGTGGGGGTGGGCTTTGAGGTTTCCTGTGCTCAGGATACTGTCCAATGTCTCAGTCGACTTCCTGTGGCCTGCATATCTAGATGTAGTCAGCATGCTGCCATGCTCCCCACCATGACGATGATGGTCTGAAACTCTGAAGCTATCAGCAAGTCACTCCAACTAAATGCTTTCATTTCTAAGAGTTGCCATGGCAATAGAAACTCTAAGACAGGTGTGTTTCGTGTAGATGACAGAAAGATGCATTCTGTTTTCCCAATCCAATTAGCTAGCCTATGCTGTTCAATTAGAGAACTGGAGTTATTGATATTCAGATTTGTTGAAAGGCATGTGTTAATTCTTGTTATTTTGATTTTTACGGTACTTGTTTTCTTGATCTCAGCAGCTATCCTAGCATGGTGTATGTTTTTCCATCGAAGAGTCTTGGATGTGCGTGTCCTCCCATCCCTTCTGAAGTCTTCCTCCCTGCGTTCTCTGTAGCCATCGCCATTGTCTTTAGCCCGTTTGCATCATGCAGAGATCTTCCTCTAACTCCTTCAATTGTGACAGATAGTTTTGCTGGGTAACTAGTCTGGCTGTGCAGTGACTGGAGGTCCTGTGTGTGTAAGGCTGGTGGGCGTGGCTAGGTAGTCCCAGACAGGAAGGGGCAGGGAGAGAGGCCTGTGGTCCTAGATGGGTGAATGAAGCTTTGGGGACTCCAAGGCAGAGGCTGAGGTGTGGGATTGTGAAATCACTATCCTGGGTCCCCAGGCCTCTTGGGGCAGCTGGAGGGTCTCTGTTAGGTCGAGAGCAGGGACTTTGGAGAAGAAGCATGAGGTCACTTGTAGGGATATTCAGGCCCTGGAGTATCCCCAGCAGTCAGTGAGCAGCGCTTCAGAGTTCAGAGCCAGAAGGAACCTGTGGAAGAGTCTTGGAGTTCTGAATGTGTGGCAGGAAGGATTTTGTGGGGGGTTGGGGAGCTGAGCTGGGAGCCGAAGGAGAGGAGAAGGTGATGCGGGATCACTTATGGGGGTCCCTGGGCCTCCCTCCTGGGGCGGCCCCCTCCCTGGCAGGCAAGAGCAGGGAGGGTCTTGGGCCACCACCAAGGGACATTTGCTGAGCAGGTTTTGAGATGCAGATCAGTGCTAGGAGCTTCCATGGAGCATTTAATTCCCACAACTGTCCTGTAACAGGCACTGTGGCTCCCTCTATCCACAGGCTGTGCCTTGTAAGATGCCTGTTGGCAATCTGAAAACTTGGATAGTAGCAAACCTCACACAGAGCCTGTTCCCTCCTTTCCCTACACATGTGATCAACTCCCTTTTACTCAAAGAGCTGTGTGGCTTCACGCTGGCACATCCGAATAACCAGAGTCACCACCCTTGCACGTTACTTAATCACTGTTGAGTAAAACAAGATTGTCTGAAATGAGCCCTGCTGTGCTGAAGTCCTGGGATGGCAAACAGGCAGGTGGCATATGCATACACCTGTGTGAGCCGGACAAAGGGATTCATGTCCAGAGTGCGGTCATGCTATCGAAAGTGGCTCATGATGTAATGTGACTTTACTCCGGGAGTTTGCATTTCATATTCTCTGAACCTGACCATGGGTAGCCAAAACCTTGGATGAGGGAGAACCATTACTGGCCCCAATTTACAGATAAGGAAGAGGCAGCAGAGGAGTGGTTTAAATAGCTCAGCCAGGGCCGCAGAGAGGAAGTTCCAGATGCAGGTAGCAAGGCGCCAGCACTTGCGTTCTTTCACCCTATCTTCAGACTGTCTCTGTAATTGCACTTGTACACGGTGTTGTAGTTGCTCTGTCTCCTCTTCAACTCAACTGCTTTCCTAAGGACTCCGAGAGGAGACTGAGGAAAATGGAGAAAGCAGAGCCTTTGTGAAGTTGTGCAACTAATATCCACCAGGTGGCATTCACGGTCTCCAGATAAAATCGCCTCTCTTTAACCCCCTGTCTCTGAAGCGAGAACTCAATTTTTATTATTACCAAAAAAGTGGTCTGAATTTAAAAGAAAAAAAAAAAGCAAACCAACGAAGCCCCATAACTTTCTGACTGAGCTTTCTGAAGTGGTGCTTGGAGAAAATGTTAGCTATTTCATTTTAGCCTCTCCGCCGATGCAAATAATTCCAATTAGACCAAATTAGACCGAATAAAAGATGCCCATGTTTAAAGCAATGCTCCCAGGTGGCCCCGGGAAAGCATGGAGAGGGGAAGAGAGGAAAGGGGAGACCAGTGAAACCTGTTCATTCTCTGGGGTTGGGAGGCAGTTTAAATAGCCTGTGGGAGTGGTCTTGACCTTCCCTGGGGAGAGGTTGCCATTGGTGGGCTTTATGACCCTCCCTGGGGAGGGGTCTTATGCCAGGAGCTGGGTTGAAGCCCCCAGGCAAACAATCCAGACTTTTTGTATAAAGGGGTGTTAGGGAGTTGGGGTGACACTTTTTACCAAACATTCCAGGCTTTTTGGATAAGGGGGTGCCAGTGAGCTGAGGTGAAGCCCCTCAATCAAACATTTTAGACTCCTTGGATAAAGGGGCTTCTTGCCGACATGGGACGACCTGGGAGAGAGGAGAGCTGGGAGTTGGTGGGCTCCTGCTCAGAGAGAGGTGTGACTGGAGTGGGTATCCTGTTTACTGTCATCTTGGAGTCCTCAGGCAGCTGTTTCTTGAGGGAGGTGAGAAGGCAGGTGGCTAGGAGGAAAAAATTATTATTGGTCCTATGAATGGGACTAACCATGAGAAGAGTCATTAACTGCCAGAAAGAAGGGGACAGAGAAGTGCCCTGGTTGTACAGGTGAGGCTCGGGTGTATAATGGGGACACAGTAGCAGATAAAACCAGATTTTAGTTGGTAGGTGAACTTGATTCAGGAGAGTTGGTACCAATGGAGAAGTTCCAGGCGCTGGTACAGGTGGGCCTGAAGTTGGACCAGTCATTGGTTGGCCACTCCT
Source organism: Ellobius talpinus (assembly GCA_001685095.1). NCBI lineage: Eukaryota > Metazoa > Chordata > Mammalia > Rodentia > Cricetidae > Ellobius > Ellobius talpinus. Next base: position 39,271 of record LOJH01005145.1, on the reverse strand, counting down.
ACCAGTTCTGTGCCACCATTACCGCAGCACATCTTGCAGGTAGGACAAATGGAAGGTTGAAGGTTTTGTGGCTGGGTTCTTGTCCCAGTCCTAGCACTGGAAGCCTTGCCTGGTTACAGAAGTTGGCTGATTCAGGCTCTGCATCCCCCATTGCTAAGAGTCTTTGCCAGAGTCACTTCCACAGATTCCATTGCTCCCCAGGTGCCCCCCAATTTCAGTCATCCCTCCATGAATTCTATCCCTCCACTCTCCCCCAACCTGATCACTCTTGTTCCCATCCCCACCCTTCCCCAGTCCACAGGCAAAATCTATTGTTTTCCCTGCCCAGGGAGAGCCATTCATCCCCCATCCCACCCCAGCCCTTGTTACCTAGACTCTCTGAGTCTGCGGATTGTAGCATGGTTATCCTTTACTGAACAACTAATGTCCATTTACAAGTGAGTACATACCGTGTTTGTTTTTCTGGGTCTGGATTACCTCACTCAGGATGATTATTTTCTAGTTCCATCCATTTGTCTATGCATTTATGATGTCATTTCTTTTAACAGCCGAGTAATACTCAATTGTGTAAATGTATCACATTTTCTTTGTCCTTTCTTTGGTTGAGGGACATCTAGGTTGTTTCCATTTCCTGGCTATTACAAATAAAGCTGCTATGAACATAGTTAAGCAAGTGTGCTTGTTGGTAGGATGGAGCATCCTTTGGGTATATGCCCAAGAGTGGTAGAGCTGAGTCTTGAGATAGATTGATTCCCAGTTTTCTGAGAACTGCCATATTGTTTTTCATAGTGATTGTAAAGTCTGCACCCCCCCAGCAGTGGAGGGGTGTTCCCCTTGCTCCACATCCTTGCCAGCATGAGCTGTCACTTGTGCTTTTGATCTTAGACATTCTGACAGGTGTAAGATGGAATCTCAAAGTAGTTTTGATTTGTACTTCCCTGGTGGCTAAGGATATTGAGCATTTAAGTGTTTCTCAGTCATTTGAGACTCCTCTGTTAAGAACTCTCTGTTTAGCTCTGCACATCATTATTTTAAACTTGATCATTTGGTTTATTGATTTCTAGTTTTTGGAAATTAGCACTCTGTCAGGATTCATGAAGATCTTTCCCCCACTCCCTAGGCTGCTGTTTTGTTCTATTGATGGTGTCCTTTGCCTTACAGAAGCTTTTCAGTTTTGTGAGGCCCCATTTGTTAATGGTTGATGCCTGTACTATTGGTGTTCTGCTCAGAAAGTTATCTCCTATGCCAATGTATCCAAGGCTATTTCCCACCTTCTCTTCTATCAAGTTCAGTGTATCTGGATTTATGTTGAGGTCTTTGATCCACTTGGACTTGAGTTTTGTACAGGGTGATAGATATGAATCTATTTGCATTCTTCTCCATGCAGACATCCAGTTAGATTGGCACCATTTGTTGAAGATGCTTTCTTTTTTCCATTGTGTGTTATTTATGTCTTCTTTATAAGAAATCAGGTGTCCGTAAGTGTGTGGATTTATGTCTGGGTCTTTGATTTCATTCCATGGATCCATCTGTCTGTTTTTATGCCAATACCACACAGTTTTTATTACTATAGCTCTGTAATACAGCTTGAAGTCAGGGATGGTGATAGCCCTGGAAGTTCTTTCATTATATAGGATTGTTTTAGTTGTCCTGGGCTTTTGGCTAAAACAAAAAATTTAAAGGTACACATTCCTTGTCATGCATTCCATTAGCCCGCAGTGGGTGTAGGGACATATTCTGCTCCCAAGGGACATCATCATGACTGTCAGAAAGAGGCCTACTTACTTCATCTCTCCCTTCCACCCTCCACTGAATCTGCTATGTATTTCCCAATGCCACCATCCTGAGGATGGCGAGAGTCGGACCAGAAGTGCACCGTGGCTGTGGTGGGAGGCTGCGATGATCTCCGCTACCCATCATCCCAACCTTCCAAAGCAAACCCCAAGACTTCCCTTGGCAAGAGGTCCAATTCCGTAGGAGGGTAAGAGTGAAGATTTTGTTTACCTGCTGGCTTAAATAAATCGGGACAGATTTGTTTAAACAAACGATGCTGTCAACCCTCAATGGGAAGTCATTGTACTTTTCTTGAGAATTTATTTCCTCTTAAAGCCTGGGTTCTTTATGTGTGACATGCAGAGGGTGCAGCACCCTGGTTTAAAGGTGTCAGATGGCCCAAGTCTACTCACAGGTGACTCTTCAGGCTGTCACTCAATCTTAGGTCAAGGTCAACCTGGCTCCATTTTTAACCACTGTGAATGAGGGGGCTGTGGGCCAGGAAGGAAACTTAACTCCCTTCTGGGGAGTGAGAGACCCAGGAGCCGGGAAACTAGACCAGTACACACTTTAGTTCCTGGGTTTTAAGTTCAGTCTCCTAGATAGACAGCCCACGCCATCACTCTGCTCTCGCTTTCTTCCCACAGCCCTCCTCTGAATTAGGATGCCTACTTAGAACTAGAATCTTTTCAGAACTTCTAAGCACCACATGCTGCCATTAAAGCAGAATCTCATGCCTGGGCAAACAAGCAAAGAAGCAAAGAATTTTGAGGTGACTTCAGAACTCAGGCGAGTAGAAGTACAGTGTCATCCATGCCCGACAGGCTGTCCGTCCAAATCCCTCCAATAGCTGAAGCAACAGCTAAGCCAGATAGCTGTTAGAAGGGGCATCACCCATGGCAAGTTACACTCTTCGGAGGGTCCTGGAAGCTCAGGCATACCTACAGCAGGCTCTGGTTGCTTCTGGAATAGTTTCCCTTTGCTGATGGGTTCCAAGGAAAAGGGATTATAAATGCATTATAAGTTGTGTTTCCTTTCAAAATAGAGTATGCAGGATTTTGCCAACAACTAGCTGGTTCAAATGTGTCTTCCTCAATGCCCTCACTTCCTTCAACAGCCTTGCAGGCAGCTGCCAGCATCCTGGCTCAAGTCACCATCACTCACTAATGTCCACCAATATCACCCAGATTACTGCTATTCCCTTCCACACAGTCTATCTACCCCACCCCAGAAGCCTAGTGTCTCATGACTGCCAGAGAGATGATAAGTCAGCTCATGCCCCACCCTTGTACCCTCTTTTTTAGTAGTCCTCCATACAGTATTTTGAGGACTTAAATGTAAGGTCCCAAACTACAAAACTACTGAAAAAACAAAACAAAACAAAAAACAAAAACGAACACTTCATGCATAGCTTGAGTCAGGTAAGGCTATTTTGAACAAAACCTCAAAAGCAAAACCAGACAGAGGCCAGGCATCTGAGTGCTGGGTAGCAAATACAGGAGGATCTCTATGATTTCGAGGTCAGCCTGGCCTATGTACTGAGAGCCAGGACTAAATAGGGAGACTCCAAAACCTCCCAAAACAAAAACGAATAACAACAAAGCAGACAAATAGGGAATCCTCTGCAAAGGAACACAGAGCAAAGCGAGACCAGCTGCAGGATGGGAGAGCATATGCGATAATATAAAACTGATAAAAATTATTAGGAGCCAAAACACCCCCCAAAGCTAGAAAACAACTTCAAACATGGGCAAGAGATCTGAATGGACAACTTTCGAAGGAAGACACGCAAACAGCCATCAGGGAGGCATAAACCAAAGCACATCATAGATAGTCCGCACTCCAGATAGAATGGCTGCTGTATCTGCATTTCTTCCCAGCTGAAACCCTCTCTCCTGGCCAGAGGAGGAAGGGGCAAACTCAAAAGCCTGGAGAGCTGAAACAAGCAGGACCCTCAGAGCCCTCCACAGTCATACGGCCTGGGAGGAGGAGGCAGCACCTGCAGGAGATTCTCTAACTAGAAGACCTGCAGAGGGGAGACGCCTGGACCTGTCCAGCTGCTTGCAAGCCATCCAGAGGGCTCCAGGGTTGCGGCTTTTAGGAGTGCTGGCCCATACTGGGGTACAGTTTTCAGTGAGGCATCTCCCTTTGAGTTGTCCCTGCTTCTGGAGGTAACCCTCCACCCACTCACCTTCTGATCAGAGTGATCCTGAGTCTGGCAGGCAGCTGAGCATGCTTCCTCCCCACTCCCTAGGCATTCCTTCCTTCCTCACACCCGGTGCTCAGCCACCTGCTTGTCCAGACAACCAGGCCTCCCCTTCCTCTTCCAGGCCAGCGGAGTAGAGATTCTAAGGTTAAACCTCAATCAGCCATGGGGAGCCAAACTCCCTCTTGCTTTAGGAGTAAATGACATGAGCCATTTCCATTGGGTGGCTTGCCCTTCTGTTTTGGAATGGCTGAGCACCTTCATGAGTAGGAGTAAAATTTTCTAGTCCGGGTTCAGTTTGAGTAGTGGTTTCCTGATCTGCAGACCCGATCCTTTCTCAGCAATCTGGGGGCTCATCCAGGACTTTTAGTCCACCGAGGGTAACAGACCCCTCTCCCAGGATGTCCCACTGCCTCATCCCACTGGTCCCAGGGGCTGGGTTTCTGGTATTGCCTGGGCTGATAAGAAATCCAGGACTGAAGATTTCCCAACAACACAGGGAGGGACCCAAACAAATACTGTAACAACTAAGCAATCCTGTGCAAAGGCCAAGACACAATGTTGTGGCGAGGACAGGCCACTCCATGATGCCTGTGACATCCTGGAGGCTGAAGAAGAATGAGATGTATCCTTGACAGGAAGTGAATGTGGAGTTGAGATCTACAGTTCCATAGATGCTCTTGATGATGTGACCTACCAAGGCAAGGAAAGTGGCCCTGATTCCTGTCCTCAACACTAGTTTCTTCTACATTATCTAGTAGCTCAGCATGCTTGTTGGCTTCTAATATATAAATGTGCACCCTGGCTATACTAGTTTCTCCTTTCAGAATATGAATCCCAAGAAGGTGGGGACTTTGCTGGGTCTGTTCCCATGTATGTATGGTCAGAGCCTGGGAGCAGTGCAAATCCTTGCTAGATGAAGACTAAGAGAGAATTCCCTGGTGGCCTTCTCCTTTGCAGACTGACAGCGGTAGCTAACAGTAACCAAAGCTTTAGACAGGACGTCCCACAGTCCTGGCTCCACTGCTGCAGATCTACCCATCGACGGACCTGACCAACTTTGCCTCAGAAATATTCAGACAATGGCCTTGTCTTTACTGAGCATGTGCAGATGTTCCCCTGGCCAGCACCCTCTAAGCACACCTCCTTCCACAGTGTGTGCACCGTTTGATCTGAAGCACACGAGGCGTCGTCTTGAAATTGTCCCAACAGCTCCTCACGCTGAGTGTGGCTAGTTATAGTCCACGGAGGCTCAGAGAACTGAGATGAGGCACACACAGCAGCAAAACCACAGGCCAAAAAGATGCAAGCACACGAGAGTGCGCAGAGACCCAAGTTCAAACCGGAGCCTTGGCTAAGAGCAGAGGCCATGAGGACAGAAGCCTTATTTGTCTATATATTCCCCTTCAGTGTCTTCAGCTCCTACTTAGGGGCAAGCGTGTGGGTTTTGTTGGTGGTGGTGGTTTTTTGTTTGTTTGTTTGTTTTTGTTTTTGCTGTCATTGGAGAGAGAGAGAGAAAGAGAGAGAGAGAAAGAGAGAGAGAGGAGAGAGAGAGAGGTATGAGATTGAACAAAGTCCCTTCTCTGGGACTGAGGTCAGCTCCAAACCAAGGCAGATTCCAGCCTGGAGTGGCTGGTCTGCCAGCTGCAGGAGGACTGCCGCAGCCCACCCAGGCTTCACTAGCTGTCCAGGTTACCTTATCCCCTAAGCGCAGAAAAGCCAAGACTTTCTCCTGTGGCTGCCTACTTGTTTCTGAGAGACGGGAGGAGCACAGTGCAGCTGGCAGCTGCTACGAAATGCAGTCTCAGGTTTGCAGAGCTACTGACTCAGAACCTGCATTATAGCAGCATCCTGGGGGTGGCAATGGGGTGGGGGCAGGGGGCACTTTCTGCATGTCAGCCTCAGAGCCTTCCATGCATGCTCCACTCCAAACGGAGCACCTGGCAAAATGTCTGAGCCTTGGCCAGGTCTAGCACGGGAATCTCTCACTAGAGATTTTGTCAGCAGGTCTAGGAAAGGGAACTAAACTCTAGGATCCTGTTAGTCACGAACTCAGTGAACATCCATTAACTCCTCCTCATAAACAAGGCACACAAGGGACCATGAAGGCACGAGCAACATGACATCTGTCTTGCCCTCTCCCCGCAAAGCAAGTTGATGCTATGGGGAGCTACCTAGGGCCTGGAGTAGCTGCCTCTCTGAGGGAGACTGACAACAAATGAAAGGAGAAGATGGGGAGGAGAGTCCTGTGGCTTGAAAGTCTTCTCCCAATCTCTGGTTAAATTTGTTATGATGAAACAGTATTAAGAGGAAGGACGTGGGCAGGCAAGATGGCCCAGCAGGTAAAGGTGCTGTTGACCTAAGTGTACCTGTAACCCATGGAAAGGTTGGAGGAGAGAAGTGGCTCCCATGCCCAAAGTTGTCTCTTGACCTATACACTGTTCCCTACCCACACCCTATATATGCCTGTGCTGGCTTGTTTCCTGTCAATTTGACACAAGCTGGGCTCATTTTAGAAGAGGGGTTCTCAATTGAGAGAATGCCTCTACCAGGTGGGCCTGTGGGCAAGTCTGTGGTGCATTTTCCTGATTGATCATTGATGTGGGAGGGGCCACCCCTGGGCAGGTGGTTCTTTCTGGATGCTGTAAGAAAGAAGGCTGAGCAAACCATGCAGAGCAAACTGGTAAACCCCACTCCTCCGTGGCCGCTGTATTAGTTCCTACCTCCAGGTGTGAGCCGTGAATTCCTGCCCTGACTGCCCTGGATGATGGACTTGTAGTTGTAAGATGGATGGACTCACATTGTAAGCTGAAATAAACCCTTTCCTTCCCATGTTGGCCATGGTATTTCATTATCGCAGCAGTGGAGACGTAGATACTGAGACAGTGAGAGTGCCCTTGTCTTCCCACCACGTTACGATCTAGTACTCAGGCCCTTGACGGGCTTATCAAATGTAGACATTAGAATTTCAGGACAGTAAGCCAAATGAATTTGTTGTTTATAATTTATCTAGTCTGTGGTATTTTGTGATAGCAGCAGAAAACAAACTCGGGGGTCTTCAGAAAGTGGTGTAGGGATAAGGGGTCCTCTCGCTAAGCTCCTGAGGATGCGGTGTCAGCTCTGGGTGGAGTTGAAGTCAGGAATGGTAGGTGGAGACAGACACGAGGAAGACCCTGCACCACTAAGGGAACTTGCCTTAGAGGAATGGAGAGGGGCCCATGGACAGAGGTTGGAACTGTGACCAAGAAGAAACAAGGGAGTTTATGGTGGAGGCCAAGGTTACCTTGAAGGCAGGAGCGCACTGAAAGACGTGGAGATTTTATCTTAAGGCAGTGGGCATCTGCTCCCACTGCTCAATGGCAAGCCGGAGCCCTGCTCCACCCTAGCTTCAGGAAGCTGGTGGCATAGGCAGTGATTTTGGAGACAGTCAACAACAGCTAGAGCTGGACTAAGAGATACTAGTGAAAGCAGGGGCTGCTGACATTTCTGACTCAGGTGCCTATGTGACTACTTCAGTTCATCATTATCGCAACCCAGAGATGCAAAAGCTGGTTGTAAGGGGCTTCCTAATACGGTCATGTCACTTGGTCAGTCATAAGCAGGCAGGTGAGGGACAGAAACCCAGGCCCACCCAGGGCCATAGCCACAGTGATCCCAGGCTTTGGGGTTTTGCCCAGGTTTGTCCAACTTCCAAACACAATGCAATACTTCTATCCTACTGTGCCTAGGTCCATCTTTACCTAAATCTTGTACTTGCAGGGTAAAGAAGAAATGACAAGAATTTGGATTTCCTTAAAGGCTGCATCACTGATCTGCCACCCCAGGGACATACACTTGCATTCTGGCACCTCCTACCTCTTATATTTTCCTCCAAAGAGATTTTGGGCTTACCCAACAGCATTCAGAAAACTAAAGCCTCAGAACACAGCCCTTCTGGGTTTGTGGACAGTTTGCCAACACAACTCACACCCTTCACTGCCCTGTGCATCTTCATGTGTTGGAATGAATACTCCTGTTCTGGATAAAGGGGTGTGTATGTGGCGAGATGGGAGGAGGAGAGAGAAATGAGAGAGAGAGAGAGAGAGAGAGAGAGAGAGAGAGAGAGAGAGAGA